>PVIJ01009196.1:0-68382 GCA_004024925.1 Scalopus aquaticus
AACAATAAAAATATATATTAAAAAAAAAAAAAAAAAACGAAGATTATATTTTGAAAAATCTTTCAACTTCCTCCTATTCATTTCCCACACAAATGAAATTCTTTTTCAAGTATTCATATTATATCAGCAGAGAGTTTTCCCACTGTTTTAAATATTAGGTATATCCTAGTTAACTTTCAGGATTAGTATCTCAACAGATAATCTATGCCTGAGTTCTTGTAATATTTTTCCTTGTGGTTCTAAAGAAGCGGGCATTTGTGGTTGGTGATGCAAGGCTCCAGTGATTCTCACGGACTAACCATCCCCTAAAGAAGAGGAAAAATACATTTCTACTGCATATGTAAGACTCCCCTGTATGTAAAAGTATTTTAAATTATTTCTCCCCACTTAAATTTAGGTTCTTGATTTGACTTATTTTCCACAGAAATTAGATATTTAGTTCCAATGTTATTTTTAAAACGTGTGTTATTTACTAATATTGTATGTTATTGCTACAGTAGGATAATATGGTTTTTATAAATAGCTCTTATAAATGGCAACCATGAACTGTTATTCTATAAAACTTTTGCTTTATCGTATTCTATTTTTGTTTTTAATATTGCTAAATATTTTCTATAGTAAATCTGTTATTTTAAAATTTAAAATAACGTAAAGAATGTGTGTTCTGATATATTTGTATAATACTTTACATCTGAAGTCTGCTAATTTTCAACTGTAGAACTGAAGAAAAATCCATTTAATCAATAGACATATAGTATGATCTCTCTTGTCAATCTCTGACAAAGCAAACTTTATAGATCACTTTTAGAACAACTTTGAGATAGTTATTATTATAGCACATTTGCTCCGACCCCTCTTCTCAACTCCACATCCTATTCACTCAGAGGAAACCCTATTGGACTTAGTAGGATGATTTCGGGAAGAACACACTTTTCTCTCCTGTTGTTTCTTTGCACATAACAGAATGTCTGATAGAAAAATCCTCCACCTCTCCCCACCTATTTTCTCACTTTCCACAGGAAATATTTGACCGATGGAGAGGCTTAGGAGAATGAGACAGACTTATGGTACTTAGCTTTGTCACATATGGCATGTGAAGGGCAACAGAAGTCCTAAACTCATTTCTGGGTCTCAAGTGATCATTAAACTTGACTAAATATACAAGCTCTAACCATAACTTTAGTTTTCCAGCAGTAAAATGTAACTTCACTCACAAATGAGTGGTAGATGTTTCCATATAAATAAATAAATAGTAAAGGGGACTTATGAAAATATCCTAGCTGTTTACATGTAATCAGATGAACAAATTAATGACGTGATCAGGAAGTCAAAGTCTGAGAGAATCTTATAAAACTTGTGTTCGGAACATCTGGCTCTAAGAATACCCAGAATCAACTGAGGTTATTTGAAAAACAAGGTCCAATTTGCTCATCAGATAAAGGCTAGTAAAACAAAAGAAACTGATTATTCTGGTAAAAGAGAATTTTCGCCATAGAAAAGTTGAATTTTAGAAAGACACTGAACAGATATAAATTGTAAAGTGATCCTCAAAGCCTGGAGAGAGAAATGTAAAAGCGACAATGATATAGATATGAGAATAACTGATATGAGAAGATATCAGAAAAAAATCATGTTTAGTTGCTACCATATCTGATAGTACCACTTCAGAAACAACGTCAAGATTACAGAAAGCAGAATAAAATGATTTCTCAGGAAGGACGAATGCAGGAAAATAGAGAATTGCCCCCTTAGACCTGTAGTTGGAGTAAAAAAGAGAGGAGCTGCTATAATCTTGCACACCTAAGGGTTGTTGCAAGCATATCAAGTGGTTACTGAACACTTGAACAAAATTTTAGAAATTACTATATTGCTGCACAATACTCAAAGAATGGCTATGTTTCTCACGTGAGTCCTTTACTAGTGGGTGAAGTACAGGATTACCTGTGCCCTGGACACACATGACTGCAAATGAATTAAACTTTAATTAAGGCCACCTCTATCCCATAAGGCAAAAATCACATAAATTTAAATAGGCTGCTCTGTGCTTTGATTAGAACATAATGTCATGTAGGGGCACACCACTTTTCAATGGAGACATAGAGTGAATACCTCCTTTTGCAGTTTACCATCTACAAAATGTTCTCTGAAGCGAACTGCATCAAGGGAATTCAGGAAGATCTATGCTACATGTAATTCAAGCTTGATGTAGATGTTAGTTTGATCGAAAAATAGCTCTTAAGTGAGATTACCCAACTCAGGATAAAACAGAGGGATACACATTTTTGAATATTGGATTTGGCAGATCTATATTTCTCATGAAGGGATCTCCCCTCAGCTCAGAAAAAAAGTCTAGTTATGTTAAACAAAACAACAAAGTATAATACAGAAAGTGCAAAAATGTGAAACTAACAAAGTCTTTAAATTCCAACAAACCACATTCTTTCACTTGTTATAAAGTGAAAAGGGTCAACCTAAACAGATTAAAATATTAAAAAGGATCATTTAATACTTCCTAAAGAAGTAGTAAAGTTGTTCTCAACACTGTCTGCACATACTCATACACTTGAGATACTTTTGGAAAGTAATTAAAGCTGATGTCCTAGCTCAGACTTACTGAATTTAAAACATTAGATAGTGAGATTTTTTTTAAAGGACTCTTCCAGTGATTCCCAAGTGTAGGCCCTGCATTACAGCAGATTCTACTACTGCATAATGACACAAGTAGATTGGAATGCTTCTCAAGGTCTACCTCATCCAAAGTTGGAAAAGACAGTGTCTTGAGACCAGCATGGTATAGCTATTATTGTTCACTCTTCAACCCCTAGCAGAAACCCTTTGGATAGATTAAGAGTTCCTTCAAATTAGGAATCTTTGGGGGGTAATTCTACAGCAGAAACAATTATGGGGACAAGGTAAAGTTTCCCTGGGAGATACTTTTCACTGGTGTAAGCAACTCCATAGCAAGAGGCGATAACATTAGTCAATGGGTAGAAGGCAGAAACGCCTGCTCAAAAGACAATAGAAAAATGTCACCAAGAAGAGCTCATGCTCGACGCTGCAATGGAAGACTGAGATATGGAGAATCAGGGGAAAATGAAAATTAGGTATCTTAAACCATTGTGGATTAAGCCCTGAGGGGTGGAACTTCAACATTGCAAATTTCTATTATTTCAGAGTACAGGAATGATTCAAATGCCACGCAGAGTGGATCAATCAGAAGTTTTATATATTTCAATACTAATCATTCTGATGTTGAGCACCAATGCAAAAATAGAACAAGAATATCTAAGGCTCCTGTTTTTCCTACTGATGATTCCACCCCCTCTCCAGGACTTGTGCATTGCCTATGAAATAATGAGTAGGCTTATAAAATAAACCTCTTTTTCTGCTACTCATTCCCTTATGGATGACTGTTCAGAATTGAAAAATTCTGAAGGCTAAGAATCCTTTTTGTTTATGTATACCCAAATTTCTTCTCACTCCACCAACAAACCACTTCATATGTTGGTGAATCCCAGATTCAAATTCTTGTGTTTGTCTTCCTTATCCAGATTTTCTTCTCTTATTTGAAAACAAAGGAAAAGTCCTACCATAATGTTAGATCTATGGCCTGAAAATTCAATCACATAAAGTGCAGGTCACAAAAAATGTAGTTTTGAGGTGAATGGAATGACTAGGGTAGATCTGAAACAGCCAGCCTGTCAACAAATCTGCATCTGAGAGTTTCCAATCCATCCAAGTCCTGCCTGCAATCTGGTGCCACCTGGTGGCAGCTGTTCATGCCAGCTTAAATAATAGTGATAACTCTGGGTCCGGTGACCTGCTGGAACTTCCTGGACAAAAGAGTGATTCCAGGAATCTGTCTAGAACTAGTCCTGATTTTATAGACCCAGTCTGGAGATATTGGGCCAGGAGTGTAACAGGGATAAGAGAATCCACGTTCTCAAGATGCAGGTGTCCCCTAGTTCCCATCTTGGCCATCTCTTCCTTCCAGGAGAAAACTTTAGACTAATCCCATTTGGGAACACAGGTTGAGCACAGAATGGGGATTAACCACTAAATTAATTCATTCTAAACCTTAACTCAGACCCAATGATCACTGACTTCAGCTGTATTTTTTTGTTGTTCATGCCATTTTCTAGTTTTACACTTTAGTTTCTTTTTCATGACCCTTGCCATACTTCTAGACAATCACAGCTGACTCTCAGCTATTTCCCTGAATCTTCAAGATTCAGTTCAATGGAATAGATACAAAGATGTCAACCTAATTTACCTCAATTATTTGGGAAAAAAATAAAATGTACATAAATCTAATAGTTTCAGCAAATCTTTTAAACTTGCTTTTAAAAAAGATGAAATTCAGGGCCTCCCCGGTGGCGCAGAGGTTAAGGGCTGCGCTGTGGAGCTGTTGGCAGCGGCAACGCGAGTTCAACGCCCGGCGGGGGAGAATCCCACATGGCGCGGCAGACCTCTCCTGCCTTGCCCACTGCTCCCCTCAGCAGTGTATTTCTGATCTGCCTGTTCTGCTCCCCGCTCTGTCTCTGGTGAACCCTCTCGCCGCCCCACGTCTCTGGCCTATACCCCAATTTGTATGTATAAATAAAAAATAAATCTTAAAAAAAAAAATAAAAAAGATGAAATTCAAATATGTTTTCCTAAATGCTTTCAAGTCTCCTTCTCCTGGTTTGCTTGAGTACCCTACTTCTGCCCTTCATTTGCATTCTGCATAAACATTTCTTAAGGGCATATCAATCTCTCACAATATATTGCTTAGTCATCTGCCCTCTTGACCTTGAGCTGCTTTAGAATAATGACCTCTATTTTATTTCCAGTATTGACCACAGTGCCTAGAACACTGATGATAATGTAGGTGTTACTTTAGCGATTCCTCCCATTTTATACATTTATAAAGTTACAGATCATTTCCTCATTGATCCTCTAGTACTTTAAAAAACATTTTTACTCATCACATAGCAGAATCACAACTTATTTAAGCAAACACTGAAGAAATCTTTGTCTAAAATTTAACATTTACATCATTGATTTAATGTAGAACTAAATTTATTTACTGAAGGATATTAATTTTAACATTACCACTGTCCATATGAAGTTACTCTTTATCTTTCCTTTTTCCTCTTCCTTATCAATGTCAGACAGCTTTTAATCATCAAGTCACTTGTGTGCACCTACTATGAACAAGACATAATGCTGGGCAATGTAGAGGACAAAAAAATAGCTTTTCTATCCTCTTCAACTTAAAATGTAGTTAAAGAAATGATATTGGGAAAGTTGAAAATAACACTGTCAAGCAGATTATATACTAGATACTATGCTATTTTTATAATGTCCTGAAAAAGCATTTATACATTTCCTACCCCATGAGAGGTTTAGGGACATTAAAAACCTGCCGAAATGTATCAAGTGAATGTTTTATATCCACGGTCCATGCTCTTGGCCAGGCCATTACTCGCAGGTTAGAAATGATAATATAGTCAGGGTAGAAAATATTATTGTCAATGATGAAGGGGAAAAGATTACCTTCAGGTGAACTATTCAGGACAAATTTCACAAAAGAAGTAGAATTTGGACTGGAAGATGGGATCTATGAAGAGGACAGAAGTGGCAGGGTGAATTAAAGAAATTAAGTCTGTGACAGAGGTAACCAGGCACCCAAATTCATGTTACAGGATTCTACAATCTTTCTTTGGTTTTTAATACAGCCCTCACTTCCTCCTTCCATAGATGGCATCCAAATTGATTTATTGTTGGGCCTCCCTGGTGGCACAAGGGGTTAAGTCACAGCACTATGAAGCTATCCAGAGCCTCTGCAGCCCAAATTCAATCTCCAGCCAGGGAGCTTCCCACATGGCACTGGAGACCTCTCCTGTCTTGCCCACTACTTCCCTCAGCAGTGTATTTCATCGATCTGTCTGTTCTGCTCCCCTCTGTCTCTGGTGAGTCCTCTCACCCCTCCACACCTCTGGCCTACACCCAGCTTATATACATAATAAATCTTAAAAAAAAATGTCTAAAAAGATTGAGTTCACAGGGATCCATCTTCTCACTAACTTTTTGCCTGGGACCTTTAAGAAAAACAAGTTTGTAGATTGATCTATACAAAACTATCTTGCAGTGTGTAACTATGCAGTCAGAACAAATGTACTGTTTCTTTGATCACAAATCAACTTTCAAATGAGGTAATAGATATGAAAGTACTGTGAAAATAAATGGTGATAGAGAAGTTTATAGTATTGCCATTTCTATTATTTTTATATTAACTTCCTACTGTACATATAAATCTTCCCAAGATATCTCATCATCATTCTTCTGTAGAAAATATGAGCTCAGAAGTATTCTTTCAATGAAACTTCTGTTTTATCTATTTTGCTTAGAAGTTTCTGCACCTAGAATAAGCACATCCTGCTATTTTATTTTGTCCTTAAATATGTCACATGCACATGACCAGATTATATAATAAAAGTTTGGCAGGTCAAAGTTTTATAATACTAAAGGCAGTTTAACATCACCGTTTTGGGGGGTCTTTCTAATTCTCTAAATACATTTTATAAACTGAAATTGGTTCCTCAGAATTTTAAGTGAGAGGTTCTGTTATTAAAACTCATACTAGATTTAAATGACTAAGTATAATCATACTAATTTATTGACTAGTTTGTAGAAAAAAATAGTATTAGAAAAACTTAGACATGTCTCAGTCTTTCCATTTAACAGGTGAGGAATTAAATTTATTTAGAGCTGTTAAGTGTAAGTCACACAGTTGGTTGCAGAACCAAGACCTACATCAAGTCTTTTCTGTTGATTTTGAAATTGCTTTCATATTAAGAAAGATAAATCTTATTTTTGACCCCACACAATCTTAGTCATTAGGTTAGTATGTTAATGTGTACCACATTCTATGTGTCTCTAAGACAGCTGAGGGCAGTTCCAGTCTGATTCCAAATGTGTGAGAATCAGGTGAGCCAATGTTACAATTTCCAGTCTAAAGGCCGACAAGCTTAATATTCTAAAGGAGATAATTTTTTCATATTGAGTCTGAAGGCAGGAATATGAATAATGTCCAGCTCAAGCAGTTTGATGGCAGGCGTTTCCTTTTAACTCAGTCTTTTTGTTCATTCCAGGTTTTCAATTGATTGAACTAGGTCCACCCACTCTGGGGAGGACAATCTGCTTTATTCTGTCCAGCAATTCAAATGTTAGTCTCATACAAGAATATTTTCACAGCAATCCCCGAATGGCTGATAAAATATTTTGGCTCCCCATGGCCCTGTCAATTTACACTTACACAAGCTAATATGTATATCTTAGAATTGAAGGGGAACAGAGATGTGATTATTTTCTAAACTCCTTGACAATGTCCCTCCTTTTGATGATCAATTCTTTTTTTTTTTTAAAGATTTATTTATATATACATACAAGCTGGGGCACAGGCCAGAGGTGTGGGGCGGCGAGAGGGTTCACCAGAGACAGAGTGGGGAGCAGAGCAGGCAGATCAGAACTACACTGCTGAGGGGAGCAGCGGGCGAGGCAGGAGAGGTCTGCCGCACCATGTGGGATTCTCCCCAGCTGGGCGTCGAACTCGTATCGTGAGCTGCGACAGCTCCACAATGCAGCGCTCACCCGCTGCACCACCGGGGAGGCCCCTTGATGATCAATTCTTAAGACCAGTGTACTATAGTACATCTTCAGATGTGTTGCTTAAGAATTTAGAGACTGTTACTACATCATACTTTCTTCATAAACTTGAAATCCCTGAAAGGATTTATTCTTTTTTTTTTTTTTTTTTTTTTTTAATCAATGACTCTAACAGTCTATTAGAATGGCAGGGCTTTATCTTTTAGGGAACTTTGGTAGATTGTTACAGTAATGGTCTCGAATTTGTTCCCATTTCTCTGTCCCAGTGCCCTTAAGTGGTCCCATGACACACTGACACTGTAATCAGTGATACCACTTTCTTTTGTGAACCAAAAGCAGTGAGACACAAGCAAAGACTTGGGAAGCAACTGAATAATGAATTTTCTTTCTTTTGCTGATTTTTTATCTTGCTCAATGAAAGACTATGATCCAGTCTTCCCTTCCTCTCAGCTGACTGCAGCCACCTCTCAGAGATGTGATAACTTGCTTACCAGAGTAGACTTGCAGATGATTAAGTCTAGTTACAACCAGCAGATTGCCAACCACTAACCTAAATTCAGCCAAAACTGCTGACCTGAAGCTTCTCCTCTTTGAAGTTGGAATAGTAAAATTTACTATATACTGCTTTAATAATTAAAGCAAATAATGAACTTGAGAACTATTTGGTAAGCTAAAAATTGTATCTGTACATCAGTTATGACATTTTTCACACAAGAGACTCTCTATCATTATAATCGGTAATCATGATGATAGTTTTCATTGGTATTATCTGTAGGATGTTATTTGCTCCCCATTCAGCAGTTGTACACATTATTTGCTACCTTAACCACAGGAATATGGACCTGGTCCTTAGGCCAAGGTGAAAGTGGGAAACTAAGTACACACATTGATAGCATTATGAGAAATAAATGAGTAGATGCTCAGATCAGTACCTGAAACATTCTAAGTACTCAATAGCATACATCTTCAATATCCAAAAAGTAGACAGCGTTTATCACTTTAGCATCACTGTACAAAAATGGTCCTATTATACAGTTGCTACAGTTTTATTATATTACAGTTCTTTGAACTTTTCAGTCGACAACACCACTGGTACTTTTATTCTTAAGTGCACAGAAAAACAAGCACAAATGTGCACATATTCTAAACTGGTCATCTAGACAATTTTTATGGCAGTTACAAATTTTAGGTAAGGCAATTTCTGGATGATTATCTTCATTTCATTCATTGCAGTATTAATATTTCAGGCTTAAAGAATTCCTATGTATCTTCAATCTAGTTGAGTAAGAAGGAGAATACATGCCTCCTAATGATATCACATTGCAATTTAGAAGTTAGAGTACCAACTTAAAAATTGTTTGCAGAATATCATGAATATATCAAATAGGTAAAATAGGGGTTTTCATATTTGACAAAGATACAATAGGCATACTTATATTTTTTCAAATTGAATTTGCTTGAACAGAGATCTAATATTTCATATCTGAGGAAGATATTAGTATCAATATAATGATGCATAAAACTTCTCAAAGGAATTCACTGCCAAGCTTTAGTAAGGAGATTCTTTAAGATCCTGAGAATTAATCTTCAGTTCTACTGGAACACTGAGTTCACACTTAGGATTACATGTGAAGTAGTAATAGATATTTAGAGGTTGTAAATAGAATATTTCAATGAAAGATTCCTCTGTAAGTGCATTTTGTTTGTTGTACTTCACAGCAGATAGGAAAAAAATGATTTTCTCTGTTCACAAAATTAATCTGATTATTTGCAAGCTACTTGCATATAAAGAAGGACTGTGATACAGAAAAACAGTTTGTGAATCTAGTCATGTGAATTTGGGTAGAAATTTATTAACAAATTTGGGGGGAAGGAAATGTACATAAATTATCAATTACAGACATGAAATCTCTTATTATAGAAGGCACCTAAGATAACATTTTTGCTCACTGGCTTTTTTTCTCTACTAAAAAATCAGGGTGTGTTTTTAACTAAACTAAATTATTTCAGATGAAGAGGTCAGAAGTTTGTGTGTGTGTGTGTGTGTGTGTGTGTGTGTGTGTGAGAGAGATTGTGTGTGATTGCTGCTATTGTTAGATGAATGAGTAATTTCTATTTTCTCATTCATATTCAACATTAAGCTATTGGTGTTCTCATCTTGAGAAAATGTTATGTATTATAAAGTTATACAGAAATATAGAAGCCATTAACAGCAAAGATATTACACTGAAAAACTCAGCTTATAGAAAATACTATACCTCTTAATCTTATACTACCTCCACTAGACAGTGAAGGAATCAAAGAATGAAGCAGTAAGACATAAAAACAGCATGACCAAAAAAATTGTTGTTATACCAGATGCTAATGGGATACTCATGAAAGAAGCAGCAAAAAGTGAGAAAGGGATCTCAAGCAAGTAAAACCCAAAAAATTCTTCTGAAATCTAAAGCGATAGGTCCAGAGATAGAGTTGAAAAGAAGTAGGAATGTTGTTATGGGAGGTTTAAGAAGAGAAGAGCCAAATGAACAGACTCCATTTTAGGCAGGATTTGGTAAGTAAGAATTCAGATTACATCTCAGAGGAGGCAGTGGAGAAGCAATTTGCAACAAATGGAGATGTTATAACTAAGGAATTTGACCTTGAATGAGGACACAGAAAGGGACTCTAGCTGCTGGTAACACAAATTCCAAGGGAAACTTTTTTGGGAGTTTGAAGAATCTTAAGCTACAAGGGAGTTAAAAAAAAAGAGAGAACTTGAGGAATACATTCAGAAAAATAAGCAAAAGTAATTTAATGATACACGTTAATTTTGCTAAAAGATATAAATGACCTAAAACACACAGGTCTTACAAGAAATCACTACCTACTATCTCTGGTGTCAAAACTGATAATTTACTGTATCCAAGTTTTCCAGTGCTACTGGATGCTTACATATTGTTTGATTAGAGTGACCACATGAAAACACTCTCAACTGAAGGTGTTAATACAACACCAAAGGTTGGTATTAGGAATTGGAGTCTTTGAGGGGTGGTTAGGTTTCAAGAGTGGAACCCTCATGAATGGATTAATACCTGTATAAAAGATATCTCAATGAACTCCCTCAGAGTTTTTACCCTCAGGGTTGTTTTAGAATCTCATCTTAAAGATTCAAGAATGATGCCCTGTGACTCCAGGAGGAGGAGGAAAAAGAATACCTAGAAAATGTACCCAAGACATTCTTCAAAACAAAGATGTGACTTCAGAGGAAAAACTTTGTCAGTGCCTTTTCTAATGTGGGAGAAAACTTCTCCCCTCCCATCCATGTTTACCTTTCTTTTACATCTGTGGAAAGTGTGTTATAGACTTGTGAAACACTTGTGAGCGTCACAGTACAGAGATGTCCACTCAATGACTAAGAATTAATCAGGAGATAATAGAACACTTCCCTTCACCAAGATTATACGAAAACTCCAATGGGGCTATAAGGGACTGAAGTGCAACAGGATATACAGAAATACTTAAGGAAACCCAGATTCCAGAGTAGACACAAAACACAAAATAGGAAGCCTCTGGCATGCACACATACAGTCAACATTAAATGCAGCACAATTCCTGGCTAAGTTAAGATAAAACCACATAAATGGTCTATTTATCACAGTTCTAATTCATTAACACAAGATGTATGGCTTTAAACAAAAATTACATTCATTAAGATAGACTATACTCGGGACGATAAAAAACATAACTAATGCAATTTAAAATAATGAAAGGTTACAAGGTATGCACTTAGATTATGGACTAAAAATCAACAAAAAGATACATGGAAAATGACCAAATATTTGGAGATCAGAGAAAACACTTCTGAACAAAGTATGGATCAAAGAGGCAGTATCCAAGGATATTCAAAAAGTACTTGAACTAAGTAATTAATATACAACCTAATGCCTCCCTGGTGGTGCAACGGGTTAAGTCTCAGCACTATGAAGCTATCCACAGCCATTGCAGCATGAGTTCGACCTCCGGCCAGAGAGCTTCCCACATGGCGCAGCAGACCTTTCCTGCCTCGTCCACTGCTCCCCTCAGCAGTGTATTTCAGTAGATCTGCTCGTTCTGCTCCCCACTCTGTCTCTGGTCAATATTCTCACCATCACCACCCCCCCACACCGCTGGCCTACACCCCAGTTCTTGTATGCATACATAAATGTTTACAAAAAAGATAAAAATACAACCTAAACAAATATGTGGAATGCAGTGACAGCAGCATTTAGAGGAAAATACATAGCATCAAATTAGAAAATAAGAAAAATCTATATCAATAACCTGAGATTCCCTCTTAGAAAAATCAGAGAATGAAGAACAATTTGGCTTCAAATTAAATTTGTAAGAAAAAAATCAATAAAATTAAAGAAAATAGAAAGGTAAAAGCTAATGCCTTTGGAAAGAAAAATTAGTTGATAGACCTCTTGCCTGGAAAGGGAGGGAGGGAGGAAGTGAGAGAGATCACAAATTTCCAACATCATGCAACCATATGATAGACTATAATTCAGCAATAAAAATAAATGGGGCCTCCCTGGTGGCACAGCAGGTTAAGCGCAACACTGTGGAGCTATCGGCAGCTGCAGCGCAAGTTTGATGCCAGGCGTGGAGATTCCTACATGGCGCAGCAGACCTCTCCTGCCTTGCCTGCTCTTCTCCTCAGCAGTGTATTTCTGTTGATCTACCTGTTCTGCTCCCCACTCTGTCTCTGGTGAACCCTTTCACCGCCTCACAACTCTGGCTGCACCCCAGCTTGTATGCATAAATAAAATCTTAAAAAATAAAAATAAATTACCTATGAGGTCACTAAAAGATATATACAGATGAATTATAAATATATATTGCTAAGTGTAAGAAGCCTGGTATGAAAACATGAAATATTGCATTATTCCAATTAGATGAATTCTGGAAAAGGCAAGATTACTGAGATGATAAATAGATCAGTGGTTGTTATTGTCTAAATAGGTAAAAATCAGGTGAATTTTTTTAGGAGAAAAAAAAAGTTTTGTATGGTATCATAATTATGGTTAGTTGATAGGTTATAAATACCTGTAAAATATGGCCCAAAGAGTGAACTAAGTGTATATCAATTTTTAAAATCTGTTTTGGAGTTTGGAAGACCCAATATAGAATGCAGAATCTAACAAAGTAATTTAACTGTTATAAATATGAAGCATGACTCATAGCGGGGATGGGAAATAAAGTTTCCAATCTAATTGTGAAAATCAGTAGACTTTGCAAAACAGAAACCAAAGAAATTTTACATATGTTGTGAGTTGTTAACAAAATTCATTTCACAAAGCTATGAGCTGACAATTCCAATGTCTCTATACATGTATACTGGTAAGTGGTCATTAAGTAGATGAACAGCAGATAGTGGGAGTGAGATTTCTCACTGTTGGAGTGGAGTTGTAAGCAAGAAGGGCCTAGAAAGATTCATGTGGTAACTAAAGTTGGAGACATCAAAATGAACTATAGTTTACTATTCATTAATACACATATCTATTTGTGTATACTACATACAGAAATATATTTCCTCACTCTGTCAAATGAGAGGGTTGAGAAGCAACAACAATAGCACTGAGAATATCTTATACATAGCATTTGTCTTCTATACCATTCCCCAATAAGAAAGATTCAGGGTTCCTTGGGATAACTGATTATAGAACTAAGGAAGGAAATATACAAGATAAACTTAAAACATCTTGTCATGCCAGTGAATAATTGCTTGAAATATTTAATTTTTTAAGAGAAAATGAAATAATGGGAGTGTATCAAAGAAATTAAAGGAGCTGAATCCCAATAGCCAAACTTAAAATAATTTGTGCGACAAAGTAGTATTAGATTGCAACCCAATATACAATAATTGTCCATGAGGATACACTGATAGAAATGATTAATGAAATTCTCATGGAGAATTTCAAATAATTTATATAAACATTTTTCATCAAGCAGTTGCTATAAACTTAAGTCTGAGAAGCAAATAGTTATTAACCTCTAAAAAGTGTAGTGTGAAAACGAGGACAAGAATGTCTTCACAGTGGAGAAACCTCAGAGACACCACCTCAGCTAGATAATCCAAGTTAACAGCAACAGTATGTCACACTGACCATACATACCCTGATCTGGTGTGATGAAAACAGCACTTATGCCTGTTCTCCAAAAAAGGCATAACCCCCGTTCAATCATGACAGAATCATCAGACCAAATGCAAATGATTTGGTAACAAACCTAACCAGTAAGCCTCAAAATTGTAAAAATCATCCCAATTAAAGTGAGTCTGATAAACGGTCATAGCAAAGAGGAATGTTATGAGAAAGAACTACTAAATGTAACGTGGTATCCTAAAGGGGGACACCACTACCAAAAAGGGAGGGAAGATAATAGGGGAGGGAGACGAAAGGGAAAGCAAGGTAAAAATAAACCAGAGTAAAATGTGGCTTTAGTTAGTAATGATGCATGAACATAGGTTCAGTTATTCTAACAAATGGGCCATACTAATAAAAAATGCTAATAACAGGGGACACTGAATGAAGGGCATAATGAGAATGTATTGTTCTAAAAACGTTTCTATAACCTAAAACTGTTTTAACATTAAATTTTTATTCAAAAAAACCAAAAATATTTAACCAGCTATTGTGGACAAATTATATCCCTTCTCCACAAAATTCCTATGTTAAAGTTCCTAATTGCCAGTGTGAATGAATTTAGAGATAATGTCTTTATAGATGTCTTTATTATATTAAGGGTAGGCCCCTTATTGGCTATGGATTTTAAGAAGGGGAAGAGACAGATTTTTTTTTTCTTTCTCTCTCTCTGGATATACACAGAGGAAAGACCATGTTAACCCGCAACAAGAAAATGGTCATCTATAAATCAGGAAGAGAGAACTCACTAGAAATGATGTGTCAGCCTCTTTATCTGGGACTTCTAGCCTTCAACAGATGAGACTATAGTTCTGAAATATAAGCTACCCAGTCTATGATATTTTGTTATGGCAGCCAAAGTAAACTAATACAAAATCATTAGCAATGAGCTTTGAAAGAGATGCCAAAGTAAATTTAGAGGATTTGAGAAAAAGTCATTAAATGTAAATATACTTGAGGATATTAATGTGTTTGCTGTTTTATGTGCAATGAAAATAAAAATACCGTGCATAGATCTATTGTGAGGGAACTGATTTTGAATGATAAATAAGCATATTATTCAGAGAAACAATTGTGTTTAGACAGCAATGAGAACTGTAATTCACCCACAGTCTTACATTTGTGTGTTTGAGCATTTCATTGTGCGAGCAGGTAGTATTTGATGTATTGCTTCAGTCAAATGATGTATATATTATTTTTAGGAATACAGAATGATTGAAGTTAATAAGAAAGTAAGCTAATCTCAGCACCTTTATAATTAATTTGTGGATCCAAATTACTAGACCACTTATGCTTTAACTATTTCTTCAAAGTGGGACTATCCCTATATATCTATGTCTTTGGGTAAGCTTCTTTCTCCTGATGTTTTGGTCTCAATTTGGATTGCTATAATCTTGAAATATGATATCCTCACCATTACCATCATTATGGACTGTATTTCACATTTCTCATTTATAAAGTGTCACATCCTAACCATAATTGTATTTTTTTTTCTAAATTAACATGTAACAGTTTTGTTGGGTAGAAATACAAGTAATGATGCTTGGAGGTACAGTACCTGTTCTTGTTCTCATTAAAAACATTAAGTAGCTACCCTCCTGTTTTGAATTAATTCAATAAAATCATTTAAATAATTTTCCATTTTACTTTAGAGAAAAGGTATTAGGAAGCATTTCCACCCACTCCAGAACCAACATTATTTGGAGGGTTTGTAAAGCAGAGTTTTAATTACATCTCTTCTCAACAAATAATGAAATTACATAAAAAGTTCATTTGACTAGGAACAATAGAAAGCTATTAACTCATTGGACTCTGCTCTCTAAAGGCATGGTTCTTAATAACCTTAGTTAAATATCGGAGTATTCTTTTATTAACTTTAATAGCCAATAATTAGAGCTTTGAGCACCAAATTACATAAAAATGTACATGTCTAAAAAATGTAGAAGACAGTTCACCATTTTATGTTTTAGCTCTTGCTTCCTGCACTAGAACATAAATTCTTTGGTGACAGGGATCTTTGTTTATTCACTATTATATTCCCAGCACTAGACATGCACTGACATAATAAGCAGCCAATAAATACTTATTTAATAAATGAATGCAACCATTATGACTCACAAAAAGTGACAACTTGAAAATTAGTTTCTTTTATCTGATTTTTTTTTCTTTTCTAAAGACATACAAAAGGCCAGCTTCTATGGAAAACCGTATGAATTTCTCAAAATATTAAATAATGGATCTACTATAAGATCTAGCAATTCCACTCCTAATTTTCTACCTGAAGAGTACAAAAATAATAATTCAAAGGGATATGTGTTCTATGTTCTTTGCACCATGATTTATAATAGCCAGGCTATGGAAACAACTTAAGTGACCAAAGACAGATGAGTAGATTAAGAAGATATATACATTCTAAAACATGATACACATTACATATCATATGTATTTGTTAACACCTATATACAACTTTCACTTATTTTCCAAATGTTAATTTAGTAGGGTTACTGTTTACCAGGCATTAGTCTCAAGAAGTACAGAAGTGACCAAGTATACTATCCCCATAGATCTAAGATTGTTCACTATGCATTCCTCATGATCTAGTCACTCTAATACATATTTTACAGGGAATGGAAATTCAGGCCATGGGGCAGAGAGTGGAGAAAAAAAGAAAGCTGAGATCATGTAATATCCTGCCAAGATTATACAACTATCTAGTGGCCCAGCCAGATCAGAATCTAGACTGTTAAATTTCAATGCCCTTCTAGGTAAGATCTTTCTTTCCAAAAACATCCAAACACGTTCATGTAAGTTTTCCTTATGTTATGAGAAATTATTTTTATCACTACCATTGTTAACAAGATAGTGAGTTTTACCTTCAGGGGAGTTACACTTCTTTTTCATTCATACTACTAGTTTTTTCATGTAGTTAATCACATAGGAAAATATTATTTGACAGCTGTATAGTCCTGGCATTACATATAAAAGTGTAATTGCCAGTTTTCATAGAACATTGACTTATAATTTGTCATAAGCTCACTCTGACTCTTGAATTATCTACATTTTTAGTGGAGCAAACAGTGGTCATTATCAGTTAATTGAATGGACTGACCTCATCAGGGTATAGTTAGGAAACAGTTTTATTTTTATTTTTTATTGAACTACAATATACATGGATTAAACAATTCATGATTCAATGAATTTTCACCATTTGTAAAATGCCTGTATAACATTTCACAAATAAAAAAGCTCTAATATTGCCAGCATCCAAGAAATGCCCCTCATGTTCCTCTCTAGTCACAATACCCTGCTCCTATGGGTATCTGCTATTTTGAGTTACAACACAGAGTTGCTTTGCCAAGTTTTATTATATAGCTGAAACCACTCTACACTCTTACATCTGGCTTCTTTTGTTCAACTTTGTGTTTATAAGAGTCATTCCATTGTGATACCACAATTGTTTTTTGCATTCTATTGTTTATGGCTATTTTGCTTATTTCCTCTGTGTTGATTACAAATAGTGTCGAAAGGAAGTGTGACTTTTCTGTTGAAAATATTTGTGCATTTTATTGTGAATATGCCTAGCGATGGAACAGAGAATATATATTTTCATCTTTGATATATATATATATGAAAGATACTTGGCAGTATGGTCTACTTCCACTAGCAATGCAAAAATCTGAAGACTAATACTCTGAAAATAGGTGGTATTTTTCCATCTTTTTTTTATTTTGGGCATTCTGATGGCTGTGAAGAGGCATCATTATTTAATGTGTCTATCCATTATGCGTAATGAAAATATACAAATGTTCAATGAAAACATTTAACATCTACTGTGAGAATATTTATGGTTTTGCCCATTTTTCTTTTGGATGATTCACATGTAGAGTCTCAGCATTTTTTGCTATTGGATATCTTAATATATAATTCTTGATGTTCACTAAAATATAAATTCTACAAAACCAGAAATAGTACTTTTCTGTTTTTTTTTTCATAATGTATTCCCAGTTCCTGAGCCAGTACTTTGTTACAGCATTTTCAGTAAATATTGACCTTATTAATATAAAAAAATCATTAATTTACATATGGTAAGGGTTATATATCAAGTTAGAACTGAAATGTAAGAACCTATCTTAAAGCTTTAGTCCTTTAAATAGTAGGATTTTGTTAAAAATTATCCCATTAACCAGGCAATCAAACAGTTTGTGGTATGTTATCTAATTGTATTCTATCCACAAGACAACCTTTAGGGCTCCGTTTATATTTCCCATCATGAAGCCTGGCTCTACAATTTTCATCCTCTTTAAAAAATCCATTTGTCCTTAACTTGTATATAATTGTCATATTCATTCACAGTATTAATCTGAACAGTATGTTCCCTCCAGCTCTAACTGCCTTTTCAGTACAAAAAGTAGAAAAGCAAACACAGCTTCTTTCTATTCAAGTCATCAGAGGAAGCTAGAAATCCAATTTTGTGATTCCCAGTTCAGTTTTAAACAAAATAGTACCTAGTGAACCTTAGCTACAGTATCTTTTAAAAAGTTCTAAATTTCAGTCACAAATTGGCATGGGTACAGTCGTCTTCAAATTCAGAAAGTACAAACAAAAAAGAGGGAAAAATGAAACAGTTGTGAGGGACATAATTGGGTGGGATTTGACTTTTAAACATTCAGTTTAGTTTACTCTTGAACGCTAGATACCTGGTTTCTTGGTATTATCACTTGAAATTACTAGGGCTTTGACTCAGAAAAGACTGAAACAAACAGAAAAGATGACTTCTGGCTGGAAATAAGACACTAAGCATGTTAATAAAGACAATGCCTGGGCTAAAGGATTATAACTTTGTGGATTCACACACAACTATACATTAAAATATACAGATCATATATAATAAAGGCAATACCTTTTGAAGCCCATCATTAATAAATTAGAAACTAAGCCTTTCACAGACAAACTTACATATCTGATAGTAAATTAGAAATACTAAATCAAACTTCATAAAATATTACTGTATTAAAAAGATGTTGCACTGAATTATATTGAAGCTGCAGAGAACACTGAAGAGTATCCAAATATTATGGACATTACTCACATAGATATTACAAAATAAAATGACATGCTGACAACACATACAGGAGTTTTCATAAAAGGAATTTCTTTTTAAGTTAATAGCTGGTGCCGTCATTGCTTTTTTGCTGTTGCCTACAATGTGAACTGAGAGCGGGTGTTAAGCAGACAACCAGTGAAATTACAGGTAATAGCAGGTTCTAAATTCCCTCTCCCATAACTATAAAGAATGGTCAATAAAATAATAGGATAGAATGCTTCTTTTGTAACATTCACTTTTAAAATGAGTATTTTTAAAATGTAGAAGTAAAAAGAGATAGCAGTACTCTATAACGTTTTTTCCTAATTTTTTAGTTTAGAAAATAAAAGCATTCTCCAAATAAACTGTATTCAAATGTATTTTTTTAATTGAGATAACTTTGGTGTACATAATTCACACATAATTTACAAGTACAGGATCCTACCTCTTCAGATTTATGTTACCACTCTGCGTCCAATACCAAGGTACCGATACGTCCACCACAGTATATCAGCCCCTGCCCTACCCTGCTGTATCTTCTTTATAAATTTAGAAACAAATTTTAACACTTACTTGAGTAAATCATCTATACGCTAATTCACATTTCTGAAACAGTTATGTAATCTGGTCACATTTACAGTATTTATTGACAATAAAATATGATTTGGTTTCTGGGATAGTAAATCAATGGATAAGGAAAATGTTATCTAATGCACTAGTGTGTATCTCAAGATTCACAGTAAAATGAGCCAGACAGAACATAGCAAATAAAACAAAAGACACACCAAAAAAATCCCCCCTCATATACTAATATTCAAGAATATGAATAGCTGGTTTATAAGAGGAAAAGGAAAAAACTAAATAAACACAGTTATAGTACTAAAGAAAGATTTGCAAATTGATCAAAGCAATCCAGAATAAATGACAGAATTTTATTTTATCTAAATAAACAATGAAGAAATCAAAACCAGTAAGGAAAACATAAGTTAAGCATCAGATGATTTTAGGGTAAATGTTTAAATAAAAGAAAAACACAAGTTTTGCCTCATACCAAAATTAAGTTAGTTCCAGATTAATGGACAAATTACAATTATAAATATTCTATGCACTAAAAATTAATTGAATGTCTTTTTAAATATTATACAAGTGATTTAAAAAGATGGGCATAGACTTAAACAAAAAGTCACTGTAACAAATCACTAAGAATAATGAAGTTTGTCAGTAAGAAGACATGACTCTTTTTTGTCAAAAATCTTACTGAACTGAAAACTAAATACTGAAATTTGACAGTGAAAATAAGAGACAAAGGGTTAACTGAGTTATATAGAGTATACAAAGTAATAAAGAAGGTATGTCACTGGAAAAATGAGGAAAGAACCTTGAAAAGACAGCTTACTTGTCTTGATAATAAATCAAGAGATAAATTTAGGATAAAATATTCTTTCTCACATTTAAAAATAAGCTTGTAGGAGTGATCTTTATAAAATATTTAGAGATACTGAAAAACAGTATAGTATAAGAAGCCACATTATAGCATAACAGATGACAAAAATTAGAAACATGAATTTAGGGACATTTGATTGAATTATGCCATGGCTATAGGATAGAATGGCGGGGGTCCATTAAAATATTATTTTCTCACATATTTAATAAGAACCCAAAACCTCAAAACAGAGAAGTAGGTGATGAAAGTAAGCATCTAATTCTTTGAATAAGGAATTAGTCACTGAAATGCATTTAATTATTTATCTACTAACTACCTATTTAAATACTCCCTGAAAGGAATTAGACAAAAGTATCAATTGATAGCAGCAAAAGCCATGTTCTTTTATTTAAACTGTACTGTTCTATTTTCTGCAATAGCATATATTAGTTGCATTATAAAATGAAATAAATTATATTTTAATCTTATATAGATATCCTGGTTAGAAGAAAATATCATTCCTAAAAGGAAATAGCTTTACTGCAGAATGAAGGGGTATTATAAGCAGAATTAATAAACCATCATTACACAATTGAATTTTCATTTTAAAAATAGTTTACCAGGCATACTTTTTGCTTAAATAAAATTCAGTGTGCAAAAAAAAAAAAAAAAAAACAACATATTAAAACATTTTTATGTCACAATGCAAATAAAGAGTGCACACTATAATTATTAAGACAAAAATACATTAATGGCAAATTAGGGCCTCCCTGGTGGCGCAGCAGTTGAGCACTGCGCTGTGGAGCTGTCGGCAGCGCGCGATGCGAGTTCGATGCCCAGCTGGGGAGAATCCCACATGGTGTGCAGACCTCTCCTGCCTCGCCCACTGCTCCCCTCAGCAGTGTATTTCTGATCTGCCTGATCTGCTCCCCACTCTGTCTCTGGTGAACCCTCTCGCCGCCCCATGCCTCTGGCCTGTACCCCAGCTTGTATGTATAAATAAATAAATCTTTAAAAAAATGGTAAATTATTTCATTGATCAATGTATACTTATTGTTTATCAAAATGACTGGTAATCCATGACAGTTCTTTCTTCCTCAATATATATCCCAATCCTCAGCACTAGGAAAATAAAATGACATTTTTATTTTCTGGTAAATTTCCCAAGCCATAAAAATTAAAATTATGATGAAATTCCTGTTTTATTTTTTCCACAAGATTCAAAACAGACTAAAATTCAAAGCAGTGGGAACAAGAAAAAAAAAAACTGAAGACATAGGAATTTACAAAAATAAGACAGACTATCCAAATCATATTAAATACTCAACTAATTTTTGCTGTGCATTTATTGGAATGGTTTGAATGTGACTGACAGATTTAACCAACACCAAGGAAACATATCTTGTGAAATAGAATTTTCATGTTAAAGAAATTCAAGTAGGTTTCATCCTTAGACACAGTGTCAACAAAATCCAAACCTTCAATTTATCAGTTCTACTTCATCTCTTCATTTCATTCTCAATGTATATTTTATATCTGATTGTTCAGAATTTGACTATTTTGTTAATTTTTGCATCCAAGTGCCTGTGTTAGATGCCTAATAGTTGTTACATATTTTGTTCAGTGAATAAATAAGTCAATCAACGAGAACAACTTCAGTACAGTAGAAAGGAGTGTGTTCACCTGTATCAGTAGCCCTAATCCAAATCTCATGTGTCTCCTTAGCCCATTTTCAAGCCAAATACTGTGTTCAGTAATGAGCAGTGACTAATCCTAAAAAGGCAACTAACCTAGCTCAATCAAGGAAAGAAATGTGGAATAGTTGTCAAGAACTCAAAAATATGGCAGTAGTAACTATAGTATATCTTTTTTAGTAAAAATACCTATACATAAACCCAATCCTAATATTTAAATTATGCCTATGAAGCAATAATTACACTTCCTTCAATTAATAAAAGGAAGATTTGAAAACTGTCCAATAAAATCATTCAGGGTTAATGCTTTGCAAAATGCTTTCAGTTTGGCCGGTTGAGCCAAGAGACTAAGTTTGCACTGGTCACTCAAAGTGAAATCAATATATGCTTTTCTTGGTAGAGGGGAATCACACAGAGTAGAGCATAAATTTAAGCAAGACAAAAAACAAAATGATGACCCATTAAGATATATTAGTTACCTTGGTATTAAAAAGTAAAAACAAAACTACAAAAATGGATGACCCCACTCACTGAAGGCCTTTCCATTACAATTTTATCGTTAGTGTTCTTCAATGGATTGGTGCAAAATGCATTTGAACTGGTTTCAAGACAAATCCATTGATTTACTCAGAAGTCCAGCTGTCAATGTAGCGTCTCCAGGATGTCTGGCACACCAGTTACCTCCAAGCAGTATTTTAAATGATGTGTAGGAAAAATGACTTTATATTTTTGTAGATTTTAATCTATTAATAATTATGCTAAATAATGAAATGTAAAAAAATGCCTATTGCCTAGTATTTTCATAAGTTGATGAGACACAACATGACACTATAAACCACTAAATGACCTGATTTAAAGAGCTTTATAAGTATTTCATAGGTATACCCCTAAAATATTTCTTGAGGACAGCTCAAATTAATCATTGTTTTTCCATTCTGTATATGCAGAAATTGAAATGTGAATGTTAATGTTTAAATATTGAGTCCTAGAACTAACTCAAATATATTCATTCACTAGTGAACACCAATTAAATATGGCATATTTGAGTGTACTGACATTTACAGGCTTTTAAAAAATATATTGATACATGTAAACCACTTTAGGAAAAAATCTGACATAATAAATGCTCTATAATATTGGTCACTACTATTACAAGTAAGGTGCTATAACAACACAGTCATAAGATTGACAGCTAAACATACACATTATCTGGAATGTTAATGTATGATCCTTTATTTTCCTGTTAAATATAGCCATGTGACTAAGCAGTCGCTAAGCAAATATGACGTGTGCCTACGCTATAAAACTTCCTTATATACAGTGTTCAGACTCCCTCGTGACTGGTTAAAAAACAACTTGTGAGATGACAGTTTCTGACGGTCAGAGTTTCTCGATTTTGACAAGTTTCACAGCTAACCTATCCACTTGTCCAGGATTTTCCATGAACATGGAATAATCTTTTGAGTAGAGTCATGCTTTGAGGGTTTTGTTGTTTTGTTTTGTTTTTATTATAGTCTATGCTCTTCTAATTAATATAGGTAGCAAGAAACAAAGATCAATAAGACACATTACTTGATTAAAGGAACTTACAAATTTATGGAGAAGCAGAAATGCACAAATTAAAAGCTCAATGTGAAAAGTTTTTAAGAGAAATAAGTATCATGAATTATAGGAACTCAGACATTTCCAGGAAGACAAGAGATAATGCTTGGTTGGGAAATCTTTGAATGTTCTTGCAATTGTGCCTCTTGAACTGTGACTTCAAGTAAGTGTGGAATCATGACAAATATATCTAGTTTCTCAGGCATAGGGAACAGGATGAACAAAGGTAAAGTCAGAAAATATCACATATTTTTAGAAAACAGCAAATACTAAGTTTTCCTGGAGTGAAAGAATGAATTACCAAGGATGGGAGAATAAGCTAGTAGCTGACTATTAAAAAATATTTTTATCTATGTACAAATATGAAGAATTTATCTGTTATGGAATTGAGAACACTTGATGGTATGAGAGAAGACAGTGCTTACAGGTATGGCTAAACATTTTATACCTCTATGATGGAATTGTCCATTTCCTGCTTTTCACACTGTAATCCAACTATGTCACACTACTTGAATATTCTCAACTTTGGTTTTTCACATCTCTATACCATTGTAATACTGCTCCCTTAACTGCAGTACCACCCACTACAGGTTTTATCTTTGTCAACAAAACTCACCTTTCTCCAGGTTAAATTTTTCATTATTAGAGACTATATTATGAATATGAGTTTAATGACTATAATTCTGCTATAGATTGTCTCACATTCTTTAACCTTATTACAACATGATAAACACAGAATCAAGTCTGTGAAGTTTTCTATCTCATATATACAAATATGCATTATTATATATTATCACATTGTCAGGCAAACCCATAATGATGTTTACCAAACTAAACTGATGTGTGGGGCCTCCCTGGTGGTGCAGGGGTTAAAGTTTCAGCACCAGCAAGGTATTGCCAGCCACTGTGGCATGAGTTAAATTCCCCAGCCATGGAGTTAACCCACATGGCACAGCAGACCTCTTCTGTCTCGCCCACTGCTCCCCTCAGCAGTGTATTGCAGTAGATTCACCTGTTCTGCTCCCCACTCTGTCTCTGGTGAATCCTCTCCCTATCCACCCTCCCCCCGACACCTCTGACCTACACCCCAGTTCTTGTATGCAAAAATAAAAATTAATCTATCATAATAAAAAAATGATATGTGCTTTGGATTAATTTATTAAGTAGAAGCAGCAGGACTTTTATAATGTTACCTAATTCTCAGCGTTAAATAAGCAAGCAAGGTTATTTCAAACACATTGTTCATGTTATTAGATCAACATAAAAAAGCACATTACTGAATTAGTAGCTAATACAATATGAATGAGTTTGGGACGCCACAGGCCATTTTTAAAAGCACAGTGTTCTTTGGACTGATGCTTTAAATAGTGATAACTGAAACTGATGTACTCTCAGCAAAGGAGGTTGAGGTACCAAAAGACTCCTTGTATAGGAACAGATATAGCTTTTAAAAAATGATATAAATTAAAATGACTCAAGGTATGGTAACAATGTTTTAGAGAATTATGAAGCAGAGTTGTGCAAAAAACCTTACCAATGCAACTAATTTATCTCTTCTGTCCAGTTTCTAGAACCTTAACTACACATGTCAGTTTAGACTGTTTCTTTTTAAAACACTTTAAGTTAGCTTTTTTAACTAATGAGGTGATAGTAGTAAAATTATAATTCAGTTATATAAAAAAATGTTAATGCTTACTGATATATAGAGAGATAATAACATATACAGGATATAAAGTATATTGTTCCTGGGTGTTAAAAAAACATTCATCCATGAATCATTAGAAAACAATCATTTTTTTCTTGACATTTGGCTTAAATTGGTTTGACCATATTCTTATAATCAAACTGACATGCCAATTTCAGAGACATCTCAGTCTATGTATTTATAGAATTGTTAGTCCTTAAAATACAGAGATTTCATCATGTTGTGTAGCATTTTGTGTTACTGCTGGCCCTTCAGCACTTCACTTAAATACCATGGTTGTGTACAAATTCTTGAGGAATGACTTCAATATTGAAATGAAGGGAATTTATGGATTTTGTTTCAGTTTTTGATGAGAGTAAAATAGCTTCCACAAAGAGTATCATAGGAGATGTTTCTTCCATTCTTAAATGTTAAGCCACCTGTGATTATAGCCTATGTTGAACCATCAACTATTTCCTCAAGTACCAATGAGTGAAATGAAATAAACACAGTCAGAGCCTTTGTTTGACTATTTGGTTTACATTTTCTTGTTTTAGATCCTTTTACCTTAGTGTACATAACAATAAAATACAATGAAAATAACTACTATGTGTGAATATACTATAGAAATTCTACATTGAGAGGCCGGTGAAGTGTTTAAAAGCACCAACTCTGGATCTGGTGGAAATGATTATAATTAGCTATGTTGTATGACCTTGGGCAAGTTGCTAATCCTAGAGGACCCATGTTTTGTCATCTGCAAACTGAGAAAAATAATAGTACTTGCCTCTCAGTATTTCCACAAAGATGAATAAATATATTACTCTTATAGAAGGTAAGCATCGTGAAAGTGTTTGCTTTCCAATATATATTGGCTTCCCTTTCATGCCAGGCTATATTAGAATTAGTAGAAAGTTTATATTAAAAATTACAATGCAATATATATTACAATACAATACATACCAATTTTTAAATGACAAGTAGTTATTTAAATCATTGTCAAAACCACTACAAATTTAATTTCATTTTAGTCTTTAATGCCCACATAGGGAACTTTCACTTGACTCTCCTATTCATTCTCCTTAGTAGATATTCCTAAATTTTCATTGTCTTTTAAAAAGTGCCTGTATCATGTACATCTCAGAATCAGCCTACTTTACTAAGTAATCAGACAAGAACTCTTTCAGGGTAATGACAATGTTATTGGGATCCATTCTCATTCTCTATCTCCCTCCCTCTCTCTCTTCCTCCTTAGTGACGGAATATTCACTAGTTCTATTCTATGTTTCATGGTCACTCACCTCATTGTAAACCCTGCTCTAATCGCCAACTCTGTATTGGAAAAGTCTCATTTCAAGTTTTGCATATCTAAAAATGAATTTGATTTTTAATCCTAGTAAACCATTTTTCTCCCTCTCAGTGAAAAAGGCCACCATCTATCTACATACTCAAGCTTAACACTGAAGTCATATTTGAATCTTCTGCTCCCTAATTTTACTACATTGATTTACTGTAAAACAAAATGCTTTTTTTTTATATCATAGCAATCATTCCTGTAGCCCCTGAAATTTCACTAGCTTATCTACCATCATCCTATCTTCATGCTTGAATAACTCCAACTGCCTTTCATCTGGTTGTTCTACTTCTAGACTTGAGGTCTTAAAAGAACAACTAAAATACCACTTTAGTCGGTGATAGGCTGAAGATAGTGCCTATTGATTCATAAAAACCAACCGATAAATGTTCAGAGATATTTTAAGTGAATCATCAAATCACAGGTAGCTTCAAAATGGCCAAGAAGCAAGTATTTGCACTACAAAAGTTAACAAACACTTCAATTAACCAGCAAACAACACTCTGAATCAAGACTAATATTTTCCAAGCTCAATTCTGATGTAATTCTCACGCTTAAAAAAAAAAAAATCAAAATCAATTAGTGGACTTTTCTCTTTCATGCTCAACTCTGGCATTTGCTGTGGACCAATATGGTACCAATCTCCATATCTTTGCTGTTTTTTTTCTATTTGTCAAATACTGTCTCTGTCAATACACTTATCACCTTGTGCCTGTCCCAGCTCAACAGAATCACCAATCGCTCAAAATCTTAGAATTCTATAGCCTATATCTTCCATTTTGTGTAGCCCTCTTCCCCAGTAGCCTTTTAATCCTTACAGTATGTAACATTACCATAACTCTAGTCCCTGATATCCTTTGTAATTTGGGTTGTAGTTCCCTCCTTTATCCCTTCCTTCCAGTATAGCCATGGCTCAAGGAATTTTAAGGTGAATTTAAATCCTGAAGTTCGTTCCATCTCATTGAGTACAATGGTGGCACTGGGTCATCACCTGGCATCAGGAACCAGGGAATAAAAATACAGCTCATATTCTGGCAAATGTTGGTTTTGTTTTTTTTTTGTTTTGTTTTGTTTTTTACTGAACCATAAGCTAGGGCTGTAACATCTCATATGTTTAGATACATATGGAAATAGATCACAAGATCAATTAACTCCTGCAGCACGATGCGGTTCATTCTCAAATCCTCAACATCACCACTAATAATAAAAATGATCAATTTATGAAAAATTGCTGAAGGGGATTAGCAGTATAATGTAAAAGATGAAGAAAGAAAACTTAAGATTTTTGCACAATGCCATCACTCCAGTCTGATCTACTGTGCTCAATAGAGCACTGATGACAGAAGTGAAAAATCTTTGCCAGTGATCTACCCTCCTGTCAGTGACTGTGAGACCTGCATGCCAACAGCTTACCTGAAGATCATCTAGCACTTGAGACTTTCCTTCAGTGACAATTAGACTTTCCTATATTGATTCTAAAAATCATTGTCACACATCTGGGTACATTAACATTTTTTTTTTTAATTAGAAAGTAAGTATGTAAGCCCTGTTAGCTAACTGCCTCCTATGCATAAGCTCAACTAAAACTCTCAAAGATGGTGCCTCCCTGGTGGTGCAGCGGTTAAGCGCTGCACTGTGGAGCTGTGGGCAGTGGCGAAACGGGTTCCACGCCTGGCCGGGGAGATTCCCACATGGCAGCAGACCTCTCCTGCCTCGCCAGCTGCTCCCCTCAGCAGGGTATTTTGGTCGATCTGCCTGTTCTGCTCCCCACTCTGTCTTCAGTGAACCCTCTATGTATGCATAAATAAATAAAACTTTAAAACTCTCAAAGAATTGATACCCTGAGGAAAAATTACTTTTGACCACTGTGTTGTATCTATGACATATAAATGTGATAGTTTCAGATACCTTTTCTTTAAATAATCACAATTGAGCAAAAGTCATATGCCATAATGAAGTGCTAATACATGGCATTAACTGCCTATTTCTGAATAAACAAAACTATAAACTCCATGATGGCAAAAACTTTGTTTCAATCACTACCATATCCTCACCTAGATACTTAGTGTATTCTAGTGGCTTAATTAAAGTTGATTTATTAAGTACATGGGATTTTGAGTATGTTGTGAAGGATTGTAGAGAAAGGAGCCAAAATTATATTTCACAAGTACTGTGAACTGTTCTACGCCCCATGATATAGAGTAAGTAACTAGTTCTGGCTTTAAGGAACTCTCAGTTTAGATGAGATCCCAAAATTCAGATCAAGAAATTGATTTTATCTTCCTCTGAACATAACACAAAACTAAGTATCTAGATCTTTGATAAATGTATTAAGTAAAGGAAAGGCTCTAGTTGTATCCAAATTCTTTTTTTTTACAATAGGAAGAAATAGTACAAGTGTTCTGGAATATACTCATAAATAGAAGAAATGTGCCCTAGTAATGGAAGGAACTAGGCACTGGTCCTCTCTTATCTCTGGCCTGCAGGCCAGGTCTCTGGACCTGGGAGAAAGCTCAGTGTGATGTTCATTTCAGAAAGGGAGAAAGTGTTATTGCTCTGACTCAACCCACAATCCATGACTCAGGCATAATTTCTGCCAGCACAGACATACTTGGAGATATCTCAATCTAAAAGGCTATAGTGCCTCTTAAAATTTTCCAGTAGAGTGGTTGTATGAAGCTCAGCAGCAATACAGTTAAAACATAACCGTATAATCTCGTGGGGACCTCATGTAACCTGTGGAACCATCTTAAACTAAAGTCCAAATTCACTTTCCTACTAGTAATCCTTTCTTTGAATCTGGGACCTGCCTTGGGGATAATGAGGTTCTCATGCTCTTCTGGTTCTCTGAACATGGAATGATGTATCCCTAGGCCAGCTGAATTTAAGAACTGGTGCATCAACTTAGAGTTCCATTTTAAATGAGCCAAATATGAAATGTTCCCTGATGCTATTTGTGCAAGTATTGAAGATTAATAGGTAGTTATCATTTGAGTTTTTTTTTTTTACATTACCAGGTATATGACAACAGTGAGTTAGAATCAGAGGACTGTCACTGAAATAAGCTACCAACAGTGAAAATCAAATACTAGATATTGATCTTCAATCATCTGCTGAAATGCATGTTTTAGAAGACTTTATGATGTCCTAAATTTTCTAGCTTGTCATCTTAGTTATGATTAATAATTTACTTGAAATAATATGAAAGTCATGTCAAAATTTTACAATTGTGAAGATTATGAAGCACAAAGATTGAAAAACGAGAACAAAATTAATTTTTTTAAAAAATCAGAATCAATATAGAAATTGGCAAAATGTATAATGATTCAAGAAGTGTTACAAATGTCCTTTATATATACCCAAACTATCAATGTTAAAAACCAAGTCTTATGACTGTAAATACTGATTTTTCCATCACATTTTGATTTGGGAAATAAAGTAAGATTAATATGCTTTCAGTCAAGTTATTTTTAGCCAAACTACCACTTGTTAGCGAAAAACAGCAACTACAAAATGTTGGAAACTATCCCAGGACCTGGGCGAGTAAAAGATGCCAAGGAAACATATAACTGGTCTGCCTGGAGCATAGCATGGAGCACAGCAGCACCCTGAAGTAAAGAACACATAAGGTGGACGGGAGGTAGAAACTGGAGGGACCAATAGGAGTAAACAAGATGGAAATGGAGACGGGGGGGGGGGAGAATAAGGAATTGCCTTATTTTTCTTTCTTTTTGTTGAGTTGTATAAACTCTTCATTGATCTCTGTCTCTAATCAGAGGCAGTTCTGCTAAGGGTGTGGAGGAAAAAGAACCACAAAAGATTTAAAATGGATCTGCCATATAAGCATACTATTCGGTGATTAAAGAAGATACTCTCATGCCATTTTTGGTCAACATAGATGGAGCTGGAAAGGATTATGATAAGAAAGGAATGTCAGGAAGAGAAAGATAAATACTGGATGATGTTACTTATATGTGGAATACAAAGAAACCAAAGTGATAAGACAAAATTTCAAACCACCTTTGAAAGCGGATTATAAAACTGAGGCATCCAGAGAGGGAGGGGTGAAAATGAGTGAGGAGAGAGCATAATGGATTATGGTTGAGGACAATGGGCAGATCATTGGGAGGTGCCCTACAGTGACTAAACCTGAGGGGAGAAATTCTAATATAGAAAACACAAACAAGGAAGTAAACACTTGGTGTTTTAATTAAAAAGGATAATTATGCAAATCTCTAGACTGATATGAAGCAGGCACAATTCTCTTTGATTGGAACAGAAGGTACAGGAAAGTCAATGCCAGCATATAACACAATGCCTGATATGTATTAGGCACACTCTAAATATTCGTGAGTTAATTATTAAAACCACATCTTTCATAATAAGTGTTTTTACTTTTACACTAAAAAAGGAAACATTAAATAGTTGTAATAGATTTTAAATAAGTTCTATGGTACCACAAATTGCCATATTATGCAAACCAGGTGACTGGGGATGTTTGTTTTCACATAAACCAGCCCATTGAAGCACATTTATCAGGTTTATTCTAATTTTAATTATAGTTGTTTTCATTGTCCAGAAGACTAAGTTCTTTGAGGACAGGTGTCTCTATCACCAATGTCCCTCAGCACCAAATTCAGTGCGTAAGGCACACTACTCACATATGACAAATAATTGCCCAGAGTGAGTACATGCTCTTTCCAACATTTGTGTACTTAGTTTAGAAATCTGTCCATCTCCAAATCTATACATCGATACCTCTTCAACACTTCTATAGATATCTCAAAGACACTTCAAAAAATTTCATGCCCCTTTTCCATATTCTAGTATTAGTAAATGGCACCAGCACAATTGATGTTATTAATTTTTGATTACCCTAGATTTTTTTCTCAATTACTGACTGATTCCCTTTAATTACTATGACCTATAAATTCTCCCTTCCTAAATCTGAATTCAGTTCACGTTTGCTATTTCTCCAGCCACTCTCTAGTTTGATTCATTATTAACAGAATTATAGTTCTATCTTTCTAATTCCACCAACTTCCAGCTCATTGTTACCACAGTGATCTTTCTAGAGTGCAAATTTGATTAGATTTTACCCTTTTTATATCCTTTAATATCATTGGGATACCATTTAGGATAAAATTTTAGACTCTGCTTTAAGGTAGTTCTTAAAATAATCTTTTAAGATTAAGAATACCCAGCTTTACAAAGAATTTACTGCCCCCAAAAGGATTTATAAATGCTCCGAAGGTTTTGTTCTAAAGTATGAGATCTCTACAATGTATAAAATGTATGAAATCATGAGTTAACCAGTAAAAATAAAATGTAGCGTATTGTTTTCACTCTAACATCACCAGCAAATTCACTCCCTATTATAACTTTCTTAAAATCCATAAATTTTTCATATGTTTTCTGCTTGCTTTTTTTCTAATGCTGATTTTTGACATTCCTAGACATGTTGAACTTTAGGCCTAGATAACAAGGTACTTCCAAGTTATATGTATTCCTAGTAAGTCACTGATACTACGGAAGGGTCAATAATAATTTCAGTGTATTTTCCAAGGATTCTTGTCTCTTTCACTAATTTCTAAAAAAGTTTCTCTTCCCTCATTAAGTATTTAAGTTGCAAGAAACAGGCCATATTCTCCTCTTGTTTTGTTCTACATTATAACTATTCTTAACTGCAATTTCTCTAGGGCAGCAATCTAGTATTTGTCTCAAGTTGGCCCACCATGTACAGTATCTGCCTTAAACAGTAAATCATCGCCATTTGGTAGCTGTAATGTACAAAAACAGCATGAACAGATTGACAAAGCAGATCACAACGCAGAACATTATAATCCCCTTAGGAGCCCATATTTGCATCGAAGTGGCAAAACGTCCAATTGCCCAATTGCCCTGCTTTTATCTAAATGAGTCAGTGCATCTATTTATTTCCTCGCTGAGCTATATTTTTTTCCTACTACATACTCAAATTGTATAGGTATTTCACAAATTACAAAGGTATTACTGTCAATCTTTGATTTGCTTCTATTGACTCTCATTTATTGGTTTTAAATGAGACTTCAATTTCACAGAAAAACAGTTAACTTCATTCAACTGTCTCTTCTCTTGCTATGAGCACATTATAGGGGTTTCATTTTAATGCAGTCAAAATTTAATTAGGTAACTCATTTTGAATTGACCTAAAGGCTTCAATTTTTACTTTTTAATATCAGAAGTTATTCTTATGTTTTCTCTTGCACAATGTAAATTGAAACATGGAAAGTTCCAGTGGAATACTACAAACTAAACCTGTGTATAGAAAGACTATATATTCAGTCCAATTTGTTTTTACAGTATTGTTTTACAAAGAATTTTATATATAATTCTTTGAGTTTTCTCAATTTTGTGTGTGTGTTTGTGCGTGTATAAAAAAGCCAGAAAAGCCACAAATTATTTTATCCCTTTTGGGTCTTTGCAATTTGATTTTGCAATCATGATTTGAGCTCCATCACTCCACCTGTTGCATATGCATTTGGCCATGTGACCACTTTAATTGGACATTAGTAAGTGTTATGTAAAAGGCTTGAAATCATTTTTAAAATGTGATTCTGTTTCTTTTGTTGATAGGAATCCTTTCCTCACTGTGTGAAGCAGCCCAGATTGCTTAATGGAATCACATGAAGCAGAAACAAGCCATACCAACTACCAAAATGAAAATCAAAATAATTCCAGAGTCCTCATTCCCATGCTGGCCACCAGCTGACCACAGAGATCAACCATGTTAGCGGAGACAGAGGAATTACCTAGAAGCTAGAAAAGAAACAGTGGTTGTTTAAATTTTAGGGCTAGTTTGGTTTGTTATGCAATAATATATAATGATACAAGATAATTGCTTGTTTTTTGTATTATGGACACGTAGAGAGGACAACTGTGTAATGTACGGCTACAAATTAATAGGTTGTATCTTGTTTATTGCTACCAAGAAGTATTTATTGTTTAACTTCCCTATTTTTTTTTAAGTCTCCACCACCAAAAAATATTATCCAAAATCTCAAACCAACCCAGATTGATTGATGCAATGGGAAAATTCATAAACTATGGAAGAGAGTTGACATGTACACATGTAATTGCTATCAGTTACTGATCTATCGAATCTGATCACCATTCTTATATATAGTTCTTTGTATATATTTCATTGATTAAACTAGCTTTGTGTCAGTTCTGGGTCCAGACCCTTAAAAATATTCATACAGATAATAGGAATTTACACATCTATCCCAAAGTACTTCCTTTGTTTTCTTTTTTTGTTTGTTTTTATATTGAGTAGGATATGAAACAGCCTGCCTTAGGTGGGATGACAACATTAAGCAACAGAATTCAGGGACTGGGGATTGGGGTAAAGAACAGAATGATGGTGTTTAAGAAGACAAACTTGAAATGAGTGGTAAACAAGCCATAGAAACCCAATGCACAGTATAATGAACATAGACAGTAACATTGCACTAGGATATACTATAAATATTCCTTCAATGGCAATCATATTACAACATATAAATATATCAAAATGAAACTCTTTGTACCTCAAATTTACAAAATGTCAAATTTATCAATAAAAAAAAAATTAAAAACCAGAGAACACTGGCAAAGCAATACGCCAAACTGAGCTTACTGATAATAAGGGAGATTCTTGGCTACATTTAGTCCTGTACACAGGATGATGGTTAAAAATTACCTGAAAAATTCTGGTCTTATGGTGTCCACCAACATGATAGGGGCTGCAGAACTGCACTGACCACTGAGCCTGGAATATGCCTTCAGGAAGAACAGATCTGGCAGTACAGACTCTCCCACACATGCAGTTTATCTCTGTTTTAATTCAGTGATCAGGCAAAATGAAAAAGAAATGCAACAAAGTAGAAATTTTCATTCTAGAGGATTCTCTACCCTGGACCCACCTTTACTTAGCAAAATGGATCCACATATCCACTTTATAGCTACTCTGCCACTCCCTGCCATGAGTCAGGCTTTGTGCTTCCTAGCATGGCTTCTGTGACCTGAATATAAGCAAAGCAAGCACATTAATAGCATCATCCACCCCTGAAATATACCCAAATGTAGCATTGTACTTTTAAAATTCTCTCCTTTCAAAATAATAATTTACAACCTTACGATATATTTTCTATTTTCTGTGTCTATGCAAATTAACTGGGGCTATAATATATTGTATTATTTATAATGTTCCTAGAATTTAAGCCCTTGGTGCCTTAAAGTGCTATAATTTATACGATAATCTTCTCCCAGTATCATATGACAAATAGGTCACCACAATTTTTCTCCTAAACTTATTAGTGTGAAAAATGAAACAAGACAGTAAGAGGACCTGAGACTTGTGAGAACCAAGATGGGAGGGGAGATCACAAGTGTTATGCTCAGAAGTTTGCCATCTGCCAGGCCTTGCACTGAACTTTTGGCTTGTATGAATAACTTAAAAATTGTGAAAGTTATATGCAAAATTAGCACATGAAAGGATTAAAATTTTTTTGTTGTTTTTTTGTTAAACAGCCAGTATGTAAGATATATAAGAAACTTTGTGCTCCCCCAAATAGTATAAGATAAATCAGCGTCAGAGGATAAACTTTTCTATTTCCTGGCAGACAAGGCAATAAGGAAAACACATTGTAGAGAGCAAACATTCTCTGCACTAAAGCCTGGGCAGCATCCACACTGTACTTCCCAATACAAGGTTATCATAATAAGCAGTATGTTCAGATATGGATTTGTAAAATATATAGAATCATTTTTTAAAATACAATGTACTATAATGTGCCTTAGTATATGAAGTGTAGGACATGAAACTAATTAACAGAGGAAGGCATTAGTATATACACTAACATATGTCTTAATTTATCATGCTCTAAATACAAGGCACGTATATAGAAAAACGATTACCTTGATGAGTGATATATCACAGCCCTATCTATAATAACCAAGTTACGGAAACAACCTAAGTGCCCAAGGACACATGAGTAGATGAAGAGCATAAACACACACAAGACAGACACACACACACACACACACACACACACACACACACACACACACACACACGGAATACTGCTCAGCTACCAAAAAAAAAAGTTCAACTTTTGCCATTTATGTCAACATAGATGAAACCAGAGACAATAATGTTAAGTGAAATAAGTCAGAGGCAGAAAGAAAAATATGGGATGATTTCACTCATATGTGGAATATAAAGAAACAAAACAAATAGACCCTAGAAATTTGCCAAACGGAAGGTGAAGGTCAGGGTGAGAAGTGAAGGGGTTTGGTACCCAATGGACTATGGTGGAGGATTATGAGTGTTTTGATGATGAGTTTGGTGTAATAGTATATTCATGAAAAGGTGTTAACCTATATCCCTGTGCCAAATACAATGCTGTGAAACATCATCATTTTACAATTTTACCATTAATAATTTTTTTAAAAAACAAGGATAGCATAGTTGACCTGCTCCTTAGATTTTCTCAGAGGCTCATAGACTTTCTGAAAGTGTTAGAATATAAGAATTTTAATTTTCTATTTTTATTACTATCAAATTTTACACTGTGAAATGGTTATAGGAGTAATGGGCTTTTATAGATCTTTACATTTTACAAAACGCTTTAATAACATCTTATCCAAAAGAAGCAAAAACATTGGTTTACATTCTCTTTTCCATTTTCTAGATTAAAAAACGCAGGCCTTCTGTCCAAAATCAGAATATTTAATGAACTGACATTAAATATTCACTGCTCTTTTTTTTCCTCCATTATAGATTATTTTTGCAGTGGGGACAAATGGTAAGTGACTACAAAACAGATGTGGTCCTTAAACTGGGTCTTCCACACAAATCTCTTTTTCCAACCAGATTATCTGACTGCTATCTGCAAGGTCCATCACAACTTCGATCACAAATCTAAATCCCATATTCTACAGAGATCTGCAAAACAGCACCAAGACACATTTATTGCAAGCTGGTCCCTAATTTATATCCAAGATCAGGTAAATGTCTATCTTTTTTAATGTTGAAAACCAAGCTTGATTTTCAGCCAGTTTCTTTTCATCATTGGGAATGTGAACAGCAAAATCTCTCAAGGTAAGTTCATACGTTCAAATCTGAAATGAGCCATTTACCAGTTTTGCAGTATGAGTATTACAAGATTGTGTCCTGAACAGTAAAACAAACAAACAAAAACAACAAAACAAACACAGCAGATAGTAGATAACATCCGGAAGGATTTTCATGAGCATAACATCTAAATTTTACTTTAAATACTTAAACACCAGAGATACACTCAATGCTTATTGCATTAATTCATGTCAGCATCACAACAGCACATGTGAATCTCAGCTCACATTAGAACTTAATTATCTTCAACTCAGCTTAATTACCTACACCGAATCTATTCTGCTCAAATGGTAAATACCGAACCTCAGTTCTCACCCCTACAGTAAGTTATGTCTACTCTGCCAGAGGCTGGGGTTACTGTTGTGTGCTGTTGTCTTCTGTCCAACACTTGGGGCAGGAAACCCTTGTGTTCTGCAACCATCCCAGGTGGGGTAGGTTCACCATTGGTTCAGGTAATTTGAAAAAGTATCTTGGAGCCCTTAGCATCATCCTCACAGGTTAGGGGAACAAGCCAGCAGGGAGACAGCAACGTGGGCCCCCTTGCAACTCCCTACACCCTCTTTGCTGGAGTCTTCTGTTCTCTGACACTCTCCACTGGTCTCTGCACACGGTCCCCTACCGCCTCTGTTCTCTCACCACCTCTGTGATGCTCCCCTTATATGTGCAGTCTCCAGGCTCAGGCGCGCTCACGCCACACTCTAGGTGCCACCATCACGCACTCGTGTAATTCCACAGGTGTCGATCATTGATGCTAATGGCAGGAAGACGAAATAAACCTGATCACTTCCATTTACCCTACGCCTGGCCATTTTCTCTCTACTGAGATGTCCCATTACCGTCCGCCTCACGGCTTTTGCTACCTCTCTATCCTAAGACTCAGATATTCCACTCACTCTAGTTTACATCCATCACTACACAATTCAACCCTCTCTTCCAACTTTGGGGTTTAACTTTCTAATTAGGTAAAACAGCCACTGAAACTTTTTCCCATTCCCCTGTCATCTTCCAAATACATGAAAGCAGAAACGCACATACGCTAATGTTTCAAAGTAGTTTATCTCCTACTTCTGGTTCTTCAAAGTCTGAGGTTTTGTACTACTGTCTACATTTTCCTGACGCCTATTTATACTCCAGCTTCATTTGAAAACAATGTCTATCCCCAATGTCAGCATGTCATGCCGCCTTCCTTTGAGAGGAACGTCGCACCGCTTACCTCTGAGAAGTCTGTCTCCTAGCCCAGATGCTGTGTGGGGCTTTTCAGACCCCACCACGGGCAGCAACAGCGGCTTGCGCTGGCCGCCCTCACAGGGGAAGCGGGGGTCCTCACAGGCGAGGCCGCCATCCTCACGGGCCACTAGAGACTCTTGCTCGCCAGTTCACCCCAGTGTCCAGAGCTGCAGTCCAGAACCTGTGACCAGAAGCCACGTCCTTCCTTACCTCGACATTTCCAGCCCAAATGCCTTCCTCCAGAGGCCTCTTTATAGGGTGCCTTCAACAAGGCCTCCCCCAGGTGCCTCTGATGAGACTTCATTATGGGGCTTTCTCCACTCTGACTCAGGTTTAGCGCTTTCCGGCTGTTTCCATTCTCCTTCCCCTCCCCTCGCTGCGGGGCTACAAATTGAGGCGCTTTTTGTTCTGGGTGAGATGATCTCCAGTGGACGCTGATCCACAGACCTCACCTGAACATTCTATGCGGGAAAGAATGCTGAGTCAGCACTCTTTCCTGTTTCCCCTCCTGTTAATACTATCACAATAAATGATTGAAGGTTATTTTCATTTTGACTTTTATCTTAATTTATTACTTTAATACTTGGAAGTTCAGCTCTCTCCAGCTCAGTCCAGCGCTGGACAGCCTCCCTTACTTACACCATGTCTGGACTTCAGTCTATTGCTATATTCCTTAAACCACATTCTACCTAAGAAATGGGACAGTTTCATAGCTTGTTGCTTCATTTCTTCTGGTATAATGTGATATGGAAAATTCACTTTAAGGCCTCCATTTTGGTGCAGGGGTTAAGTCTCAGCCTGTGAAGCTATTCAAAGCCAGTGCAGCATGAGTTCAATCCCCGCCAGCATGAGTGCGATCATGGCACCGCAGACCTCTCCTGCCTCAACTGCTGCTCCCCCTCAGCAGTATACTTCAGTAGATCCACCTGTTCTGTTCCCTGCTCTGCTCTGAATCCTTTCACACACACACACAACCCCCCCCCCCGCACCTCTGCATCCCAGTTCTTGCATGCATAAATACATCTTTAAAAAAATTCACTCTACTTCCATTAGTAGTTATGTCAGGACTTACAGGTGTAAATTAAAATCAAAAGAATAAGGAATCACCTGGTTCTATACCATGCTATAATAAATGAAATGGTCATTTCAGAGATCTTTCCCATTCTGAGTCTTTATAGTATTTTGTTACTGGATGTGGAGAATAATTACAGCCTTCACAAGACTATGATACTTGACCAAATGACAGACCTGTATATGGAATTGATAAAATGTCAAGTAATGTTTTAAACAATCTTATCAGCTTTGCCATTGAAATGAGGCAGAGTATGGTAGCCATCCTTAATATAATCCCACCTAAAATTTATTTGCAACTAACAAGAGTTTAATAAACTTTTTAACAAAAACAACTTGCTAATCAAAAATAAAAGTTTGATGGACAAACATTAAAATGTTTCTAGAATTTAATAGAATGCATCAGATTTTATCTTTTTATAGTCAATCCCACACCAGGCTTTTAGCTGCATGGAGAAAATTAACTTTTTAAAATGACTGATTTCAGAAATATACATCCACCTTGCTTTTATTCTTCCAACAACAGACACAGTAGGGGTTTCTTGTATTTATTGAAGTCTAAGTAAAGCAACATTACTCCTTTTCCCCCCCAAGCCCTTCCAACACATTTATAATCACTTTCTTATGACAAATTATTCCATTTGAATATGTAAAGTAGCTCTGTCTTCCTGTCTGGACAATAACTGTGTTGATCAGTCGAGATTATCTACCATAATGCCTTCTTCTATATCTATGCTAATTTAAAATTTTTTATTTACAAAGTAACTATCCAAAACATTGTTAGATTTTTACAATGTTTGAAGGGTAGGTGTAGGGTAAATATAGGTTATCCTGATTGTTCTGCCCTCCCGAAATTAGCATCTATGACCAGCACCTTTGGTCTTGCACGTGTGCCTCATGACAGCTGGAGTATGGCATGGGCATGAGTGAGTGTATGCACCTGGGCCTGAGGGCTGAGGCTCTAAGGGCGGCTAAAGTGGAGAACCCCTAGGAGAGGACAAACCAAAGCTGAGAGAGTAAGAGATCACGAGGTGACGCTAGAGAGAGGCCGGAGAGAAAAGCCTAAAGATTTGCCCTGGCCTCCCTGCCTACCCTATGCTTGCTGGCAAAACAATAGGGTAATAAATAATTTCTACAAAAAATGTAAATTTATATGTATGGATGTCAAAAGATTGATCTGTTTATGATCATACAGCTAATTTATGTATAGAATAACTATAGATCCCTCGCTATAATCAAATGAAACAGACTACATATTTTAAGCATAAAATAATATAAGAATTTTGTATAATTCATAAAATTATTGGAATGCTTTGGTACCAGGATTGTAAAAATCATCACGTGCAAAGGAATGAGAGATGGTAAATTGGCTAAGCACTTAAATAATAAAGTGATACTACCTGGCTTTGAATCTCAACGTTCCACTTAACGTCTGCCTGATGTGGGGCAAACTGCTTATGAAAATATAAATAGTGCCTAGCTCAGATAACTTAAAGAATCAATGAGTCTAATCATTGCAAAATATTTAGAACAGCTTTGGGAGCACAGTGAGAGCTCAATAAATAAATGCAAAGTTTACCATTCTAGGAATAGCAATCACACTATCTCCCCTACATTTCCACACTTTCCATACAAGACATTGCATGCTGCTGCTGGCACCATGGCAGCTGAGAGCATGTGGCTTTCCTACCCTTGACCAAACTAAATGCTTTGCATTCCCAGCTCCCATTACCAAGTCCTGCTTACTTATAGAAAATCACATACTCAGGCCTCATCTGCCATGAAAAAGAGCTTACTTGGGTTTTATAATTGCAGATGAACTCTACCCAACCAAGTCCATAGAGTAGAACATTACCCAAAGAAGATAAGAAAGGGGGGGAATGAGGATCATATGTTGGACAGACTAGAGAGAGTGGGGGGGGGGGAATGAGGAGAAAGGAATAAGAGGAGGAGGGAAAGGGAGGAGTGAGGGAGGAAAGGAGGATTGAAGGAAGGGAGAGAAGGAGGGAGGGAGGGAGGGAGGGAGAGGAGGTTTTATTCAAGGATAAAAAGGTGAGAAAGACATTAATACTGCATGTGAACAACAAGCATCTTGGGCCTGGGGATGGTAGCATCTATGAATAATTACAGCCTTCACATATCTATGAATAAACTTTGAACAATTTGAATAAATATTTATGAATAAACTTTGAGCAATTACACTGTGTTTTTTTTTCTGTTTTTCTGTTTTCTTTTAGCATCTAACTTGACTCAATTTCTTCATGTTTCTAGTCTCTAGTAGAAAAGAGCTGGTAACTACAGTGAGCCATAAAAGAGAAGTATTTTGTATTGTGATAACCCCATAACTCAGGGCTTCTGGTATAATTGGTGGGTAATATATTTTTCTTACCTGGAAGATTTTTCTTCACTTCCAAGTTTCAGTCTTTCAGATGAGTTTCATTGCACATAAACAGGATATAACACCTCTTTCTTTATTCTCTTTTTTCATCTCTTTCCTAATACATGAAATGGATAGGCAGTATCTTATATCCACAGCACATGTGCACAAAGTGTAACTATAGATATGAGTCTGATTTATTTACAAACATTGTGGGACTTATATATACAAATAACATTCTAATAGCTATGCCCTTTGAAGTTTGTGCTTTATTTTAATGACACTATTTGTATTTGATTGCATCTGGAATTCCTTTCAGAAAATACCATCTCAATATTTTTTAGAACATACAAAAATTATTCTATTTGCTCTTAGTTACATTATATTTTTACTAACCATATAAATGTATCGTCAATAAAAAACACAACTTTTATTATATTATTTATTAGACGTGGTTATGAATAATTTTTGCAGTAAAAATTTTAATCCATATTAAATAAAATTGATTTTTTTTCACTTAAAAAGTATCATTGTCTCTGGAAATAATGTCTAAGTTTATATTTTGCTGTGAATTTTGGAAAGCAGTTTCATTTGATTATAACATCTTTCATGCTTGTATTTTTCAGAATATATAAAATAAATCTCTGCTTTAACACATACAGTCAGAAACCGATCATCTTAAGATCATGTTACAACCTGTTCAATAAATTTGTTAGCCCTGGTTTCTTATTATCTCACAATATGCATTTACTAACAAGAGAAAAATGTAATCTATGGCAAGAGAGAAAACAAAAGAAAATGGAGTAGAGAAAATAAATGATATAGTCCTACCATTACATAGGAGGCTATTTAACCCCAGAACCTTCACGCCTCTTGGCTAGATTTCTCTGAGAGACAACATCTTGAAAACTAATTCTATTTCCTTAGAACTCTCTAAAAGCTTCAATTAAATTGTGTACATACACAGAAGCTGAACCAAAGGTCACCTACCCAAGCAAACAGGGAAAACACATAATTGTAAAACATTCAATAAATGTATTTTAAACAACTGCAAAATGTGCCAGGTTAACTTCCAAATTATATAGTAGAGTAAGGAGCTAGCCTAGGAAGCTGGCACTATTTTTTTTGTCTGCTTCAACTTCCCTATTCCTAACAGCATCTATGATGTATCTTAATCATTATGAAATTCCCATTATTATTTAAAGTGTTTCTTTAATTTCTTTAAATCATGTCCATGAGCTTCTTCTAGATATGCATAAATAAATATAATCAGCTCTGGGCTCCTGAAAAAAACAACAACAAAAAATAAAGCCAAACATTAAATGATTCTTTAAGTACCTGTTCGAGTCACTAAAATATGAACCATTTCACAATCAAACAAAAACCCATTTCAACAATCCACAAAAGAGGAAAAAAAATGGATAAGTAGGAAAAAAAATAGCAATCTCTTTTCACAACAATTGTTTCTACAATATTTGGAAGAGCAGAGAGCTGTCACTTTCTCCAACTTTATTTGCAATGTTTCTATAGCCAAGCCTATTTTGTCTATTTTATTTGTTTGTGAAGCATTTGTTTTTGCAAGGCCATGGCAATAAAAAGAAATAAAATATAACTATAATGCATCATATTGCAGCCTTACTATTTTATCATCTCACAAGTGTGATGATAGAAATAGAGCTTATATTTTGGAAAGTTAATCAATTTTTCAAGGTGCATAAATACAGGCAGCTTTACAAGCAAATATTGCACAATTTATATTGCCCAATGATCAGAAAAAAGTGAGAGAAAATGCTGCTTTTATATTGAGGAGTGTCAGGTAAGCAAACTTTAAAATAAAATTGATGCCTGGATATGTAAAAATGAAAGATTATATTGCTATGAACAGATGTGTTCAATTTAGTGTGTGTTTTCTGAAGATGTTTGCAGGCCTATGGCCTCCTCTGTGTTAAAGAATAAAGGATCAGAAAAAATAATGGGCTGGCATGAACTACTTGCTTACTTTTATGAAATCAATCAGATAATCCATTGAAATCAGAGAGGAACTTGGATTTTAACCAGTGATTAAACAGCACCAGCAAAACTTCCAGCAACAATAATAATGACAAATCCATGAGGAGTCAGGCCGTTTTCTTCAACTGGTATGTGCTAGATGCAGAAAGAATGAGGTTGAATGCGCCAACCCAGGATCAAGGATTGTCACAGATGTCAGGAAGAGTTTAGAAACAGAAATTTACATTCTTCTCTTGCCTCTTCCCGCAAGACCTCAGAAAATCATACTGAGGTCTACCACCAGAGCAATCAACAATATCAGCCCAGATGTAAGCACAGAAGTCCATGGGAGACTTATCAAATGAGCATAAGCCCTGCTCACTACTGAGATGAGGAGTTGAAGGAAACAGAAGAGGACTGATCCAAAAAACACAGAGAATTCACTTCTCTACTACTTCCCTTTCAATACTCATGGTTGGATCACAGCCGGGAGACAACGCCTCCCTACCAACATGTTTCTTCTGTGTGTTTACAAGGACTTCACCCAAGACATAGCTTAGCCTGCCGTAGCTGTGGAATCATCCCTCACAATGTTCACTCCCCTCTAAACTCCATGATACAAACACAGCACAATGTCTGGTTTTAGTCCTTTCTAATACACAACCCAAATAATATAGCTGATATACTCTCCTCGATCACATGAAGGCACACCTGGGGGACACCTGAGGTATATAACTACCACAATATAAAGTAACTTACTGAAAATTATATCACTCAAAACAGTTACTGAAAGGAACACAACAATAATTTTAAATAATAATTATGTAACATTTATGTTAGGGCAATGAGAAATAGATATGGGCAAAATTAAATTAAAAAAAGAAGAAAATGAGAAGAAACAATACACGTTACATAAATACATAAATAGGAAGATACATAAATAGGAAACAATACATAAATAGGAAGATGGAATTACTGAAGAACATATTAATGAGTTAAAATATCAGATTAATGAACGATCCCAATGATAGTAGGAAGAGACCAAGAAATGCAGAAAATATGCCAAACAGATATGCCAGTAGCAATAACAGAAGTTCCATGAGATAAAAGCATAAAAATAGACAGACGAATGATGAAAATTCCCGAATTTAAATGATTCATTCATTGATGAAGTAGATGTGAAATATAAAAACACTAAAGACAAAAGGCAATTACGTAAGCCTGTAAAAAAGAGATCATCTACAAAAGCACAAGAATCAAAGACTGTCAGATGTCACCAGATAGAAGAAGAGAGTGTAATACACCCAAAACATTAAAGGAAAGTAATATCAATCCAATAATATAATATCCAGCTTAATTATAACAAGTGGATGGCATAATAGCAACAAAAACAACAAAAATTTCAGCCATATGAGGTCTTATAAAATGTGCTCTATAGAGACCTGAATTGGAAATACTTTTAGAATAAAGACTCAAATAATAAGGAAATTCAAAAATGTAAATATTTTTGATGGTATTTGTACCTTCATCAGTCGGCTCATAAAATCCTGTTTTCACTCCACCATACTAACTCTAAAATTAACAGTAGTACTGATTTATAATTTGGTTTAAAGTACAATACAAAAGCAAACAATATAGCACTGTTTTTTTTAAGCACTTGGCAGGAATTTTGCAATTATTATAAATTCAATTCACTTAAATGACATAATTTACTCTACATATTAACCAGAGCAACTTTCACAATATTTACATGATTTTATTTTTACTTTATGATCATTGTGCAAATCAATACATGTCTGAGAAAGAATGTGAAACCCCAAAACAATTAGGGACAGTTAACATTCCAGTGGAATCAACTCAAATATTTGTAGAGCCCTTACTGTGTGCAAGATATTGTGTTGGCATTTAATATGTATGAGGGGAGGTGATGGTTATAACAGCACAGTGATTAAAAGCAATTCTCTTTTTCAACTCATCAAAATAAGTAAATACTATTTATTTACCATCAAAAAGGATGCCTGCTTACAGCTGTCATCACCATACTCCCTTATCACTGCTTCTATATTAGTAGTCTTCAAACATTTTTCTCTACATCTACACTTTCTCTATTCTATATATAATTTCCCCACAATAGAATGATCATTTTAGCATTTTGGTCAGATCACAGCATTCTATTCAGTCTTTTTCTAGTGGTTTCACGTACATTGAAATACATGTACATTTCCCAAGTGCACAGCACCATTTTAAGTGTTGACTAATTTATTAGTACCTAAAACATACCTATGTTTCTGATAAGTAAACTAAAGCAGAGAGAAATGATGCATCTTTCCTCAATGTATCTAACCAGCATGTAGTGATCAACTTTGAAGTTCGTGGTCTTTACCTTCTTCAGCTCTATCCAAAATACCTGACTGATAAATCTATGTTCCTTCAATATCACTTTTCTCCTACTTTCTTACTGTTTAACATCACCCTTATAAAGACACATGGATGCTTCAGATAAAGACCTTACTGCCCAGCTACTTTTGGGGTTAAATTTCACTATGTGCCTAGGTTACAGCCTAAAAATAATAATAACAACGATGACAACAATAATAATAAATATGTAAGAATTTCTCTGAAGAACTCAAAGGAGAAATTTCCTCATCATATCTAGAGGGTGAATTTGATCCTTCTTTTCCATCTCTTTATCCTTTGTACTTGCTGAGAAACAGCAATATGGCAGGTGCTTGAGCAGACTTCTTGGAGCTGAGATCAGCGATGCTGAGAAAAGGAAAGACCTGAACTTTAAAGATAAAAGGGAAAGTTTGAAAGGCCTGGTCCCTGATCAAAACCTGTCTTAGATATCTACCTTTAGGCCTCTGGAGGAAAAAAAATAAGCTCTCTCTTGCTTATGTACTGTCATTTGAGATTTTTTTTTTTTTTTGCACATGTGCCCAAAACAATCCTAACTAAAAAGCATTCAAATGAAAAGGTTGAGTGTTTAAGTTCGATGTAAAAGACAGTAGAGGCCTTTTACATTAGCTATAGGCTATATATAGAGCCTGAGGATATAAATAGCACATAGATATTATATAAAGACATGGAATGAATGAATATTTGGAAAGCATACAGGCATCATTGTCATATTTCTTAAGTAAACCAATGAGGTAAATGTATGGTTAAGATTGTTATGCATATGTTATTTTGTGGAATTAGGATGTTTGCTGCTTCCAATTTCTGAAGTCGATATCAAAGCGGATTATAGTAAAATTATATTAAGGACTTATTGTGAGCTGAGTACCGTTACATGTAATACTAAGATAGATTTATATGACATTCCCAGCAACTCAATGAGGTAGGTACTACCTCCATTTGAGAGATAGGAAACTGAGGCTCAGTGAGGTTAATAAACCAATGACCAAAGTGTTTATAAGCATTGGGAGTTGGAATTAATTTGCAAACGTCTAAGTGTATATTCAATGTCTCTGTCATAGACTGCATAATGCTATTTTATCAAGGTTGCTACTTTTGTTGGTTTTTCCTTAGTTTGTGATATTCTCCAGGCAAAGAAATAAACCTCATGCTGCAGTTACATTAGTGTGTGGTACACAGGAGAGTCATTGAATAAATATATTTGAATGAATAATAGAATTGATAGATATTAATTCAACTGAGTACCCCAATTCTCACCTTATTTATTACATCCAAAGGAATTAATCCTAAAGCCATTATTATTCCCAACATTAAACACAAGTTTCCTACACTTACTTTATATTTCAGGTTGCAGTAAATCTAGTCCTTCCCATCGGTGAAATAAACTAATAAGTAACTCACGTAGTACCCTGTCTGACAATCAAAAAATTATCCTGAAATTTTCATTTAAGAACATAAATCTGTAAATTAAAGCATTAAAGTCTGGTTTCAATTAAGACATAAAACTTGACTGCAAGATAATGTAAAGAAATGTTTGCTCCAGATAAATCTCTGCCACTTTATGGTGCTAACTGGTTTTAAAATGTTAGAATATTAAGATAAAATACCATACATTAGGTTTCGGTTTTGTGGATTTGTATGAAATTGGCTTTTCCCCCTCCATCTGAATCCATTTTTGTTCTGCTTCCACATAAACCATTTCATTTATTCCAGCCAAGTTCTGAAAGATGTTGGGTTTTTTGTTCATTGTTGCTCATTGGCTCAGCTTTATATCCATTCCCATGCTTACCTACACAGAGTCACACAGTTAGATTTTGGAGATGTCTGTAAATTGAACAGTTCCTTCCTAATAACTAAAAGGCCACCTCACTACTCCCCTGTTTTTGTTCCTGTAGTTGTATATGTGGAAGCACAGACAATCATTTTGAATTGTTGAAAGTCAAATGCTTTCATTTAGTTGCCCTGGCTCAATTCCTACCTCCCAGCAGATGTATGAATATTTTCCCAACCTTCCATTACAAATCAGAACCTGCATTTGGCCAAAAAGAGCCAATAAATGCCAGACCCAAATTCTAGAATCTAAGGAATGAGAGACTCATAGAACTGAATAAAACCAAAATAAGTTTCCCAGAAAGATCCTGAACCATTACCAAAACTCACCTGATCAATTACAGGTATAAACACCTCTACTAAGTGACAGAGACTGGGGGAAATGCTGGCAGAAGTAAAATGAAAAGGCATCCTCCAACTTGTACAGAAAAATCTAATAAAATCCTCATGGTTTACTTTTGCCAAATCATGGCAGGCATGATGAATAAATTTAAAGAATTATATACATTTAGACTAGCAAAATTTCCAATTATTAACACCGAAGAAAAGAGAGGGAAAAAGAGCATCTGCATGGCAATTTTTCCATTTTTTCCTTCCTATAAAAAAGTATTTAAAGCTGTATCCTTAGATCAAGATATTTGAGTCCTTAGTCAAGATATTTGACTTCATTCAAGTCTACACTCATTTTTTTCCAGTTTGCATATTGTGTAAATACTGCCAAACATCTACCAGTACCATCACAAACATCGTCCATATTCCCCAGTAGGACCACTTTCTAGATAAATCCATACCTGAACTGGAGTAGCAGCAATGCTTTTTATGCCAACTCTTTCCAATGGCTACTATTTAGATGCAGTACTCACCAAGTTCTAAAGATCAAAGCCATGAGGCATAGAGAAAATTAGTCTGGGCTACTTCTGGCAAAAACAATAGATAAGAGAAGGACCTCTTATTAAGCATTTACAATATGCCAACACCCTCCTAAATATTTAATACATATTCCCTAATTTTATCCTCTGAGTAACTCTTTTTTAAAAAAGATTTATTCATTTATGCATACAAGCTGCGGTGTAGGCCAGAGGTGTGGGGGGAGAGAGAGGATTCACCAGAGACAGAGTGGGGGGCAGAACAGCCAGATCTAGTGAAATACACTGCTGACGGGAGCAGCGGGCGAGGCAGAAGAGTGTCTTCTGGGACACGTGGGAAGCTCCCTGACTGGAGATCGAACTCATGCTGCAGTGGCTGCAGATAGCTTGACAGTGCTGTGACTCAACCTTTTGTGCCACCAGTGAGGCCCTCCTCTAAGTAACTCTTTGTTACTATTGTTGACATTTTATTTCACATATGAAGAAACTGGGTCCCCGCAAATTTAAGCTGCTACTTAAGATCAGAACAAGTGAGTGATGTGTCAAAATATGAATCCAGGAATATCTCATTCCAAGGCTTACTATCTTTAACTATTGTAAAGTGATGACTCTCATATTAACTAACATCATTGAGCATTTTCCAGGTCTTTTCTAAGTACTTTGCAGACATGATGTCATGAGTAGCTGTAACATTTTGAGGTAGTCAGCAACTGGTAAAGAACCTTAACATTTGTCCAGGATTGACTTTAGAAATAATGAGGGAGAAATATTGTATAGCAGTATGAAAGGAATATCTTTGGTTCACATCCCTAAAGCTTTCAGCTAACCATGAATTTCATAAATCTACAAAGTAGCACAAGAATTGTATTTCAATTCATGATGATTTACCTTTCATTAAAAAAATATTTTATCCAAACTGTCAATCCCTTCTTGTATACACAGCTTGATATTTAAATATGTAAACTACTTTGGGCTACCTGAAGGAAAATTTAATCTGAATACAATATGATTCATGTATATATACTGAGATTATATACTCAGATTCACTTCATTATATATTAAGATTATTCAAAAATGACTTAAGTCACTGATTTCAGAACTCTCAAATTATAACTGGAATGGGAAATGGATTGGGAATCTGGATAGATAGAATATGAAGATAGATATGAAGAAAGAGATTGATAGATAGCTAAAAATGTAGTAGAAAGAGGTATTGATTTTAAGGGGGAAAAAAGAGGGCCTCGTTGCCTTTATTTTATTAACCACTTAGTAGAACCTATTGTGTCCACAATGTTAGGAAAGCTGAGGAACTTGGGGATACACTGGTCAACACTGAGATTGTTACTGACTTAAAAAGGCCCTAATCTGTAGTATCTTGGTGTGCTGAACATTAATATAACCCTGAAAATTTTTTTATTAGCTCTTGTTTTGAAGATATTTTATATAATTCATTTTATATGTTTCATCATGTAAATTCATCCAATAGGAATGCAACAACATCCTCAATCCGACTAGAATGATATAACATTGCATCACATTGCATAATACCATCATGCACACATCATGCAGGGTTGATGGCATCATTTTCTGATGCAATGCAATACTGCTGCCAGGCAGCTGCTGAAATAAGCTGACGTCAGCAGTGCACTATAGAAAGCCCTGTCGGAAAGGTTGAGCGCTGAAAATATTTCAGATTTTTTGTGAGGCAGTTTAAGCTGCTGTTCCATAGGACTGTTATTATTTTATCCATTTAGGCACAATACAGAACAGTAATGCCTCAAAAGTGCATTAATAATGTGGGCAATTTCTACTCTATTTGTGGGGAAGTGACATTTGGCAACCAGAAGATAAGTATCATTTCTCAAGTGAAGAAGGCTTATCATCTTTACTTCAGATGCAAGGTTGGTGACCAAGACAAGCCTTGGTCCCCACATGTATTCTGTGCTACATGTACAACTCAACTTTCACAGTGGTGAAATGGCAAAAGACCATCAATGCCGTTTGCAGTCCCCATGGTGTGGAGAGAGCCAAGCAACCACATAAAAGACTATTACTTCTGCTTGGTTCCTCTTCTTGCCAGCAGAATAACAAAGCAAAAGAAGTCAAGAATAGTCTACCCAAACATTCTGTCTGCACTGAGACCAGTTCCACATGGTGAGGGACTCCCTATTCCAGGACCTCCAGCAGAATATTCTCTTGATTCATCTGATGAGGACAAGGGTGAGCCGACCTGTTCTTCTCCTGTTCCATCAGCATGCAGTGATCCAGATTTTCATTGTGGTGCATCATCAACCCCACACAGACTAACACAGGAAGAACTAAATGACCTGGTTCGTGATTTGGACTTTTCCAAGAACGAGGCAGAATTGCTAGGATCAAGACTCCAACAATGGAATCTTCTAAGAAGATGTTACAATTACTTTATATTGAAAGCAAAGCAAAGATTAAAAAGGGAGATTTTGTGGGTCCTCAGATTCGAGATGACCGGTTCAAAGATGACCGGTTCAACAACTTGCTACAGGGTGATGCCAAACAAGCATGGACTGCTTTTCGCCTAGTGTCTACAAACTTTCTTGGGAACGTTAGGGCAGAAAACTACAAGGAACTAGTAGAAGATGTGCTGATGCAGTATCAGAAACTTGGCTGCAATATGTCTCCAAAGATCCACTTTCTTCATTCCCATCTGAATTTCTTCCCTGAAAACTGTGGTATGGTTAGTGATGAACATGGCAAACATTTTCATCAAGATAGCGCATCAATGGAACAAAGATACCAGGGAAAATGGCCCACTACAATGCTGGCTGACTACTGCTGGACACTCCGGAGATGCTCCTGAACAGCTGTACAAGAGACAAGTAAAGAAATCTAAAAAGTAGTCTATGAGTTGAATTTTTACAGGTATTAACCATAGGCCTATTACTATTGGCATGCAATTTGTGATGAACATCAATTTATTGCATATTACAAAAAAAACTAGAGCCAAAATTAGAATTTGACCATCACATTCGTTTTGAGCACATACAAATTGATAGAAAATGACTAATTTTATTTCAGTAACATGAGTTTTGTAAAAATTTGTTGACCAGTGGAATATCTAAGCACAGTGAAAACCAGACAAGGAAATGAGATTAATCTTCATGAAACAGCATGTGGAGTTTTGGAGTTTGGTAACCTAATGGATATAGCAAAAGCTATCAAGCAGAGGATGAGGTCCAAGGAAACGATATAGTAAACAAAAGATAGCCTACAACATGGAAGAAATGATAAATTTAGGAGACAGTTGTTTCTATTTGAATTTGATTTTTTTCTCCCTTGGGCTCTAATTATTTAGAGCTATCCCTTTCAGTAAGTGTCCATAATATCAAAAACATGTGTGAGTGGTGATTTAGGACAATGTAGGAGAGGCTCAATATGCTGGGGTTGGCATGAGAGGAGTTGCTGGAGTTTAGTGTGATGCTGAGAATGAGCTTTCAGCAGTGAAATCAGATGCAGTGTCTTGGAAGTCTGCAAACCCCTGAAAGTGATGGGAATATACAGGCCATGAGAAAGAAGGGGGTATTGATTTCTTTGGGTATTTTAAGAAAAGGGTTACAGAGGATGATGCTCACCTCCCTCATGAATAATTATTGCAAGATTCTAAATTAACGCATGCAACTTGCAGAGAGAGGAATCCCACAGAAGTCACTACATCCAGAGATCCATATCCCAAACTCAAAATATAATCACACTATCATCTTTTCTCTAATAAAAACAATGACCTCAATCCTGATTTTATTCAAAACAGAATGGAAAAATATTGCATTAGGCTGTAATTGTTTAGGTTTGCCTGCCAATAACAAATAGTATTAGTATCATGTAGATGACAGAAAGGAAACAAATTTTAAACAGAGCTGACACTTTTAAAGTCTTGGCTGTGCATCAGCTTTCACTTAGGGACCAGGACGCCCATGAGCACATGCATAAATGGAGTAAGACGAATACAATTTTGCTTTAAATAATTAGGGGGGAGAAGGAAGGAAGAAAGAAAAATGAAAAAAAGTGGAAAAAGAGGGAAGGAATGGAGGACAGGATAGAAGGAGGGAAAGGGGAGGAGAGGAAAAGAACGAACTTATAATCTGCCAAAGTCCATTTTTCAGAACTCATAGGGAGATAAAGCCCAAGATACTAAGTAGATCTACTTAGTTATAGCAAACAGATTTTTCTCAAATCTATATTTGTATTATAGAAGTGCATGTCTCAGACTTCACCCACATCCCACCACATAGTGTGTCTTAGTCTGTTTGGATTGTAATTATCAAAATACTATTGACCGAATGGCTTACCAACAGGAATCTATTTCTCACAATTCTGGAGGCTTAGAAGTTAGTAGATTTCCCGTCTGGTGAGGGCCCACTTGTTGGTTCACAGAAAGCTGCTGCTTCTATGTCCTCACATGGCTAAAGGAGCAAGAGAATGCTCTGGGATTTCTTTTATAAGAGCACTAAACCCATTCATGATGTTTCCACCCTCATGACCGAATCACATTGGAAAATTTCAACAAGTGAATTTTGGGAGGACATAAACATTCAGTCCTTAACAGATGGTGACACATGAACAGACATGAAGTCATCAGTTTCTAGTGGATGAACATGGAGTTGAGTAGAAGGCTGCACTAACAGGGATCACAATTCTGCTCGTAGCCCGGAGAGAATGCCTGGTCACTCTGTGATTTATCAAGGGAACAAGCCTCTCCTAACTTAGTGAAAACACATGTCACTCAGTGGCTATACCTTTTCTAGGCATTTTATGCTATTTTAATTAAGACTTGTCTCCAGTTCTGTATCCTGTTCTCCAGGATACAGTTACACTGCAGATGTAATTTCTGAATATCCAAGAGAGTATGTGTCAGGAAGATATAGACACTCTTTTGGGGGCTTCAAATATTTTATGCCAGCAAATTTGTGTTCATCACCCTTAGAGGAAATGAATTCATCTTTTTGATACATAGGATATATGTCTCACCTCTCTCTACATACAGTAATTTGGAAACAAAGAATTAACAGTTCACAATAATTTAAATATTATTTTACAAATCGATAACTACAAATGAGAAGCATGCAAACCTTATTTCTGGACTCAGGACTTCTTATGTATAACCACTTTGAAGAAAGAGTTGGTAATTCTTTTTTTTTTTTTAAGATTTATTTATTTATAGATACAAACTGGGGTACAGACCAGAGGTGTGGGCGGCAAGAGGGTTCACCAGAGACAGAGTGGGGAGCAGAACAGGCATACCAATGGAAACACACTGCTGAGGGGAGCAGCGGGTGAGGCAGGAGAGGTCTGCTGCGCCATGTGGGAATCTCCCTGGCCGGGTGACAGGACATCAAACTTGTATTGCTGCTGCTGACAGCTCCACAACACAGCGCCTAACTGCAGCGCCACCTGGGAGGCCCTCTTTTTTTTTTTTTTTTAAGATTTATTTACTTATGCATACAAGAGCTGGGGTGTAAGCCAGAGTTGTGGGGGGAGGGCCAGAGGATTCACCAGAGACAGAGTGGGGAGCAGAACAGGCAGATCAACTGAAAGACACTGTTGGCTGGAGCAGGGGGTGAGGCAGGAGAGGTCTGCTGCACCATGTGGGAAGCTCCCTGGCCAGGGATTGAACTCCATGCTGCAGTGGCTCTGGATAGCTTCATAGTGCTGAGACTTAACCCCTTGCACCACCAGGGAGGCCCAGGGTTGGTAATTCTTTATAAAATTAAACATGCACGTACCCTATGACATAGCATAATACAGTAAAATAAAAATTACAGTACATTTCCTATGATAGTAAACCCTTCAAACAATCCAAAAATATAGTTCCTTGTCTTACAAATGAGAAAGTTATTAAGTAAATCTAGATCAAACAGCCATAGTATGGAATAGCTGCATCATCTGTTTTGGTGACCATCTTATCTTCAGTCTTCAACCAAGTGCTGGCACAAAATAGTTCATCAACATGTATTTGTTAACTAAATCCAGCCTTCTAAACACCAAACTCTGCTATCTTTACCAATGCCTCTTAAGATATTTAGGTTGTATTTGATAAAAATAGGTGAATATCTTAAATAAGCATGAAATAGGGCGGGAGTAATATTTGGTCATTAAGTGGTTTAATGGGGCATCTAAATAATGAATTTCAGAAGAGTGGTAGGCCATCAGGAAATATATTCATAATGACTCTGGTGATGATAATATATAGCAATCATTTATTATTACAAGTAATATCTATGTATTTATAACCATATATAATGTCATTTTATTTTTCTCACATTCTTTAGAAATAAGTGCTGTTTCCTAAATTTTTCAGGATACAATCAATAGTCATTAAATTAGTGTTCTAGGATTTATAGTGTGATATGTCTGATTTTAAAGCCACTTCATACTCAAGAGAAGTGCTTTCCTGGCCCAGGTAAGACACGATGAAGCTGAAGATTAAAGTGACAGAAAATTATATGGAAAGGAAAAAGATTGATTAAAAAGGTAAATTGATAATATCATTAGATACTAATATCTAATACCATTAATATCATTTACTTTCTAATATTAAAGAATAATTAGATAAGGAAATAAAAGATAAGCCAATGTAAAAAAGTTGTTTTAATATTTTTAAGAGTAATTTTAATATCATGGGCAGAGATCATAAGAGCAGAAGGTTTAAGAGGGTGGAAATGAGGTGGATAGTGATTTAAAACATGTTTCTCAAAACATTCATTCCTGATAAAGTGAAATATAAATTACAATAGCACAGTTGGGGAAAAAAGGTGAAACAAGAAATGGAAGAGAATATCTCAGGATATATTAAGATTATATAAAGATGAAATAGAAAATATAAAGTTACTATTGCTCAGGTAGAGTATTTGTGCTTTTCTGAAAAGAAAAAAAAACAACATAAATCTTTTCTCTGACAAACTGTTTATAAGATGTACTACCTTACAAGTAGCATGACTAGAGTAAATGATCAATATCATACTTGTGGCTGATGATAATGCTTTTTTAGAAGAAATATCTATCTCCAATATTTTGTTCAAAAGCATCTTGGAAACAATTCTTTACATTTTTTCTCTCCCCAGAATCTCTGAACTCTAGCTTTAATTTCCCAGGCAATAGATGTGTGATGATTCGTCTCGAATGCTTTAGGTTTACAAAGTTAATTCGTTGCTCAGATAGAGTGACAGGTCATAGTCTCTCAGCCATAGGGAGAACAATTTTACACCAAATGCTGTTTCTGCACACACCAGTATCAATGTGCCCTTCTTAGTAGAAAATGACATACATTCTGGCTCTTGAACTTGCTTGTCCAGGTCCATCTGCTGTGGTGGCAGAGTGCCCATTCACAAGAGGTCCTGCCTATTGTGGCTGGACAAAGGTACAACCAAAAGAGGTTAGAAAAGGACTTTGTTGGGGCCTCCCTGGTGGCGCAGCGGTTAAGCGCTGCACTGTGGAGCTGTCGGCAGCAGCTATGCGAGTTCGACACCCAGCCCAGGAGAATCCCACATGGTGCGGCAGGCCTCTCCTGCCTCGCCCGCTGCTCCCCTCAGCAGTGTATTTCTGATCTGCCTGTTCTGCTCCCCACTCTGTCTCTGGTGAAGCCTCTCGCCACCCCACACCTCTGGTCTGTACCCCAGCTTGTATGTATAAATAAATAAATCTTTAATAAAAAAAAAGAAAAGGACTTTGTTTCACATGCAAATAAACATACTAAGGTAGTAAAAATGTGCCCATTCCTTAAAGATACTACATCTGAACTGTGAACACTGAAACATTTCACATCATTTGATCAGTATAAACAATACCCTTCAAAATATTTCAAGATCTACTTTGTTCCCCAATGTGTTAATCACAGGTCTCTCCCATTAAAACTGTAGAAACTGTTCATTCTTCAGCACATCACTTAAGATATTAAGAGCAATAAGTTTTTGTAAAAGTTAAATTTATATGATAAAATATAATCTGTAAAATTAGTGTTATAGAAAAAGAATAACAGAGAACTCAACAATTCAGCTATCTTCTTGACTGTGGCTAAATGAAAATGGTCAAATACTTGGGTACTCCACATTCACTCTTTTGTCATTTTGTTCTTTGTAATTATATCTGCTTCCTCACCTTATTTTTCTAACATGTGATTGTAGGAATTCTACCATCATAAAAAATATCACACAACTTCTTATTAGAGTATTACATTCACTTTAACAATGTTTTAGTAGAGAATCTAGATGTCACAAAAACAGTCACCACATTTCTTTTCTTTTCATTAAAACACTAAGATCTCTGTAGTATCAGATAAAAAAAGATACAGTTAACCAGTTATTAGAAATAAATAATTTTTGCTGCTTTTGCTACTATGTCAGAAATATTTCATCAGTCAACTAAATATTGACCAATTATTGCCAAATTAGAGATTTTGCTTATTTAACCATTCCTTCTTTAAAATTGTTACTTTACTAATGACACTTAACTTGTCCAGAAGTTCTCAGTACACCAAGTATATTTTTAACCTCCTATTTTTGGTATTCATTTCCTATATACTCTTAATAGGTAGCTTCTTTTTATCCTTCAGATATACTCTTGTGAGTATCTAAATAGACTTATTTTATTGTATCACTTCATATCACTGATTTTCTTCATAGCACTAATTATTACTAGAACATAGATTTATTTCTTCACTAAATTGTTAATCATGTCTTTCCCAGTAGATTTCAGCTTTTACCTGTGGTTTGATGTTTGCTTTAACATGCCAGCATAAGCAAGTGAGCATTTAAGCCAGTGTCTTATGCTCACCAATTATTTAGAACGGATACATACATGAATAAAAATTATATTATGAAATTTTATGGGGCTTCCTTCTTTCTACATTCATAACTGCTATATTACTTCAAGAATCTTAGTTGCAAACGGTAGAGTCCACTATAGCTGACTGAAGCAAAAGAGCTCTTATGGTAACCTATTACTAACTCATAGAATTTGGGGGAAGCCCAGACAACTAAATTTGATGCTAAGTAGCCAAAATGACCCCACCAGAAGTTATAACCCAATGTTACCACCAGAAACTACTGATGCTACCACCTGCAGTTTGACAGTCATAAAAAGCAAAAGTATGTACATTCAAACATCAAAATCCTCTCGACAGATCTTGTGGGAATAAAAGTCCTCCAGCACAGGCTGGGAAACAACTAGCCTCTGTCCTTCTATGTTTGCCTTCCCGCTTTCATGTATGCCTGTGTTTTTGGTGGAAACAATTCTCATTGGAATTCTAGATACATTGAAATCTAAGAAATGTATTCTATAGCCTGATAGCCACTGATTTACAGAAAAATTTGCTGCAAGTGAGACAACTAGAGTTAGATAAGTCAACCTACAATAATTTCTACAATCCCTGTGACTGAAGAGAGTATAAAATGATAAAGAATGGAAAGAAAGCTGAAGTAGCTGAAGCACAATCTGGTGAATGTGCACCAACTCCCTTGATTCTCAACACAATCTTCTAAACCAGGCAATTGATAATTGAAACCCATTTATAAGTGCAGAATGAGTACCTAAAAATTCAACATGTATTTCTTATACCATTACTATGCAATAATGACTAACTCATTCAACTATTATTTCTGCCTTACATAGAAAATATAGGTACAGATGGATATTTCAGAACTTTAATAATTTTTATTTGCATAATTTTATAACTCCATTTCCAGTCCTTTGTTTGTCCTTTATTTTAGAATATTTTAAAATCTCCATTATTGCCCGTTTATAAAAGCCTGAGTAGCCCCACATGATTCCTGAAAATGAGCTGTCAATGTTAGTTTGTCTTGTGGGAAACAGTCCAAAAGTATCCTGTTGGTCTACTTAAACTCAGTCATGCATAATTTACTGGATAATCACTAGTGTCCTAATCAATAGCTCTACCTACTCACTAATCCAGTTCAAGAACTACTCGATTTAACATGCAACAAACTCAGGTCTAGCCTTGGGCAATATTGGTATTTTTCTGTGGTATCTTTTCTTCTTCCTTTACCAACTATCCTTCTTCAAATTTAGACTGTCCTTCTCATATAATTTAAAGAAAAAGAGGATTCTAAATGCTTCTTTAACCATTTCCTTCCTCTGCATGTGGAGCAATTGAGCTTACAAAGGGTAAGGACTGACCTTAGGCCATCAAATTAAACAATGACAAGGTCAAAGCTAAGAGCCTCTGGCTGAGGCAGAGTATCTCTCTCTAAAATATTCCTAATACTTTCTATTACTCACGGTCAGGTTTATAACACAGCTATCAGTAAAAAAAGAAAAAAAAAGGAAAGAAAAGAAACAAAATATTATAAGAGAGTGAAAGCGGGTGAAAGGGAAAAATGTATGACAGTACTTGATGGAATAAAGGTCCACTTAGATACAGTTAATGAAATTCACATATGCTTTAAAAATGCTTTGAATACTAAAAAAAAGGTAAAATAAAATTCACTGGGTTTCTAGTCTAACTCTGTCACTAGCCAGCTCTACCTCTTACTCTGGGCAACTAATTTCACCTCTCTAGACCTTAAAAATAAATTATTTATAAAAAAAGAAATTGGAATTGATGGTGTCAGGCTTCAGAAGTTAATGAAGTAGCAGTTCTGGTGCACCCACTAAAAGGAGGACCTTATACCAGTGATGGCAAATTCATAGCATTTTGTATTGGCAAACCACAGTTTGACCTATTGTCCCTTTGTAATTAAACACTTTCATTCTCAAAAGTATTCTGATTTGAAAGATAAACTGTAAAAGTAATCTTATGCATGTAGAAGAGGTCTTAGTGGGTCAAGCTGGTATGTTTATATACTCTATATACTCTATAAAGTACCGATAATGAAAATGACAATTTCTGCACTTAGAAGAGCAACTGCTATGTGCTTAGACAGTGTTTCTTCATTATGCAGGAGGATCTCATGAGTCAGTTTACTAGATTCACCCCTAGTTCTGACATTCATTTACTACAGAAGCTGACAAAAATGTCACTTTCCTCACCAAAAATAATGACAGAGATGTTTATAAGAGTATTATGTTATATAATTTAAAGAGTAAATACAGGACAAATTATTCAATAGTTGTGACTTATAAGTGTTTAGTAAATATTTGGTATAATTATTCCCCAAAAAGTATATGATGCATTTCATATTAGACCTGTTTTTATAGATTCTTATCTGAGGTTTCTAGAAGGCTTAAAATTTTGCCTAAAAGGTGTTATTTTCCTTCATTCAGTTTTCTAACATGCTCAACTTTCGTATGTGGCTTAATAGTTTCCTTCTTCGTTGCGTCAGTAACTCTTCCTCCAGTTTCTCCCATTCTTTTTAGGGTGTCAGTTTATGTACCCCTTCTTCAGAAAATCCCTCTCTGATCACCAACAGCAACTAAGCTGAAAACTCCAATTTCTGTTATTTTTTGTCACACCACTCTGTTATTTATAGCATGGATCTCAATGTTTAATTATATTTATTTAATTGGCTTCCCACTTATGTCTGTTTTCTTTACTAAACTAGACACACTATAATAATAAGATCAATATGCATGATTGTCTTTTTTATTATGTCATATTTAGTGCTGCACACAGTGCTTGGTACATAATAAACACTTCAATAAATTTCTGAAAGGATCTTGGGGATGTTCAATGGTGGATGCCTCGCTCACAATTTACGTCTATACTACCTACTTGACGTTCTCTCAACAGTATATATACAACATGCTTTGTTTTTGCATTCATTATACCGTACAGGGGTCAAGAAGCCACTCAAGATGACCTTTAGAACCATCAGAAATAAACTTGAAGCTATATGCCTTAAAACACAATTTCCTGGAGTTTGTGTTTTCTCAAACACAGGGCAAGAGATATATGTCTAGGTTTAGCCACTTAAAGATAACATTTTTGTAGATTACTATTAGTTAAATAATATCTGCTCAGGAGAATCATTCATTCTTTATAAGGATATCTCTTCTTGGGTTTTATTTCCAATTATGCATAACTAACCTGATATTACAAACAAATGACTTAAAGACAAATGATTGACTAAAAAATAAGAACAAAAACAAACTACAAATTCTGCAAAGTGGGTATTTATTACAAGTACCTAGGAATAAACTAAAGAAACTAATTTTTACTAAACCTTATATGAGGACTTCTACATCTATTAAGTAATATTGTTATTAATTATTGCTTTTCTTTGTTTTATGCATATTTATTTAGGGTCAATTAAGAGCATAAGTCAATGTAAATATTCCCTTCATGTAATTCAAAAGTCATTACCATAGAAAGTGAACTCGGGCAATTATAGCCAAGGAAAACAGTATTTAATTACTAAAAATAAGGGAGATGGTCATGGTTTTAACTATTTTTGCAAAAGTTACTTTTGTTTCCTCATTTTATACTAAAACTGGCAGATGTAACCTAGTTTCATAGTCTCCCTGGGATTGAGGTTCTTTAAATAAAGATTAAATTAAATACCACAGCTGATTACAGTGTTTAAGAAAATTTATTTCTAGGTTTTCCCTAATTCTCCCCATCATTTTCAGTTTAGAATTTACCATCTTGAATGCAGTACATTTTATATTATAAGCAGGTAATTAAATAAAACTGCAACTAAAAATTAATTAAATCTTTGATTTCCCTCCTTCCATTCTTACATGAATCATACACTAGAAGAAATATCATCTATAGGATGAGAAGATTAGCAGGAGAGACTGTTTAGTCAGTTTTCACATTAACAGACAGACCAGTTGAAATTACTCCCCAGACTAGATTTGGAATGCAGCCAGATGGCTGATACTGTTAATAGAGAAAACATCTGTTTACTCTAATGTGTTAGTTTGCTATGCTTGAAGGTCCATCAACATGAGCCACTGTGCACAGGTATCATGAAAAGAGTGAATAATCTTTTCTAATTTGGAAGTCAAAATTATGTAGAGGAACTTGTTTAATAGCCCCTATATTAGGCCATGTTCAAACCTTGAATATAAAGAATTACAGACAAAACAATGTGCTTTCATTTATTCTAAGTATTTCCCTTCCTTCATTCCTGAGTGAAATCATGACTTTATATATCTATATCATATATGTTTATTATCTATACATTGACTAAAATAAAGCAATTAATAAGAAAAAATTATAAATTGCATATAGTTAACCAGCAAATTCAAGAAAATCAGCTATTATTTAAGTCTGTGTCTTCTTTCTAAATTAGTTTCAGAACATCAGCCTGGAATTTGCATCTGAAAGAGAAATACCTGATTTACATGTTTTACAGAAGTCATGTCAGATTCACAGATGGTACTAAAAAGCCAACACTGTGAATAAATGAAGCCTTGCAAACTGCAGAAATGTGAGAAAAAGACACAGGGTTAGGATATCTCTTCAACAACTTGGGGAAAAAATATTCAGAGACATTCTTATGAAGGTCATAATGTAACAAGCTCTTGTACTATCTTGAGTAATTATGCAAACCTTCATAAATAATTATTGGTTATTGAAGTACAAGGAAAACAAGTTTGAGTTTATATGGAGAAGGTCATTACTTAAACGTAGACCGTCTTGTTGCTTTGTGGGATAAGCTAATGAAAAATGTACTTGCTCACCACAGCAAGAATCAGGGCATGAACTAAAGCCATAAAACTTTTATGGAACTCCTCCACAGATACCACATTGCTTTCTTTGTCTTTACTCTTTGCAGTACACTTGATAGGGAAAAGCAATGTGCAATACCAACATTTTAAAAAGATTGCTCAAACTTAAATTATTTTGCTTTGGGGCTAAAGGAAAGTCTACAGTTTTGCTGGCTGCAGGTTTGCTAGGAGGTAAAGTCACGCTTCATGTAGTGTGGCAAGTACAAAGTATAAATCAGGTTTCATAAATATGCCCATTTGGTATACTCAATTGACTGTAAAATAATTATACTCTGCTGTGTAATTGTTGTGCTGTGGAAGAAAGCAGGACTTCTAAACATTTAACGGAAAATGATTATACAACCTGAATTAAGACTGTATTTTCTTCCACCCATCTTTTGTAGCACATCAAAAGCATTTTGTAACAATTTGATCTTAAATCTATAGTGTGCAAGACTGCCTGGGTATTACTAGGCTTTTTCTTTTTCTTTCTCTTTTGTGTTTCATGCTTGTTTCTGACTGTCTGTTTGTCCTCCTGCCCCACCATTTTAGATGCAGGCCATAATTGTAGCACATTTCAGTGAAAATACCAGAAATTTCTTTTACTCTGGCAGTACTATCTTCACTGAACGTCCATTGAAAGGTGAACGTCAAGGTTCAGGGAGGGATGTTCATTATTTAAACTATTTTGTTTGTTCTTTTTGTCCTGTTTTATTTTAAGCTTTTTCTAAAAAGTTGGAAGTTTATGTTTCAAAGACTACTCATCTGGGAAACTTTGGGCATATTAATATAAACATTTTAGACACACCTTGAAATGTCTACCCAGTAACATCACGGCATCCATTTTCCTCTCATGACAGAACTTAAAAGAAATGTGGGGCCTCCCTGGTGGCACAGCAGTTAAGCGCTGCGCTGTGGATTTGTGGGCAGTGGGACGGCGACGCGAATTCGACACCTGGCTGGGGAGATTCCCACATGGTGCAGCAGATCTCTCCTGCCTGCTCCCCTCAGCAGTGTATTTCCATCGATCTGCCTGTTCTGCTCCCCACTCTGTCTCTGGTGAACCCTCTCGCCACCCCACGCCTCTGTCCTGTACCCCAGCTTGTATGTATAAATAAAATAAAATCTTTAAAAATAAATAAAATAAAAATAAATAAATAAATAAATAAATCTTAAAAAAAAAAAGAAAACAGAAAAGAAATGTGAAGTTCTGGGCTTCCAGAGATTTCCATTACATTAATAATAAAGAAATTACATCAGAAAAAACGTTAAGAACTTTGAATGGTAATATTTCAGTTCTTACTCTTCACTGTTTTATAAAATCAATAAGCACTCATTATATGAACCATGTGACAAGTTACCTGCAATCCTATTATTAACTTTTCTATTTGCTACATGTACATTTTAACATGAAAATATCTTTTCCACATCCTCTCATCAGGGTTCTGAACATTTGTGAATGGATATGTAGCCATGTCTAACTACCCTGAATAATTGTCTGAACATGAACCACAGTATGGCATATCTTAGTTTTAAAATTCTATCATTACAGAAGTTGTAATATACACAGTGTATATTGCAATATTCAATGTCATGGGTATTGCAATCTGCACATTGTATATATACAAAATGGAGTATTACTACTCAGAGATCACAAAAAGATCAACTCATGCCATTTGTGGCAACATGGATGATGGAACTGGAAGAGATTACACAATGTAAAATAAGTCAGAAGGAAAAGATAAATATCAGATGGTTTCACTTATATGTCAAACATAGAGAAACCAAACAAAAGGTCAGAAAAAAGACAAAACTTGCAAACTAACCATACTTCTGAAACATACAGTGGTGGAGGGGGGGGGTAGATGAAGAGGGATCAAACAGGGGAGGGAATGGCACCTCCCTGGTGGTGGCCTAGGGGTTAAGTTTCAGCACTACCACTGTGAAAGCCCACCACTGCTGGCTGAGTTCAAACCCAGAACAGGGGTTCAATCCCAGGCCAAGTAGCTAACCCACATGGCAGAGTAGGCCTTCCCTGTTTTGCCCACTATTTCCCCTTAGCTATGTATTTCAGTAGATCCACCTGTCCTGTTCCCCACTCTGTCTCTTGTGAATCCTCTCACTTCCCTGCCCCCGCAACTCTGGCCTGCACACCAGTTCTTCAGCACAAAAATAAATAAATTAAATCTTAAACAACAAACAAACAGGAGAAGGAAGAGCATGAAGGACTATAGTGATGGATGCTATGGTGGTGGGAAAACTAGGGATTACACCTGAGGGAAGAAATCAAATACTATACAAAAATTAACAATGATTTAAGAAAATAAATAATTAAAAGAAATGCTATGGTATATATGTAGAATAGCCTATTTAAAATCAATATTTTAATCAATTCTTAGCCTTTCACATTTAAATTTGCTGTATGTTTTAAAATTTGTATGGCTCTAGAAAAGAAAATTGGGAAAATAGTAGCTGTGAGCTCTTCAATCCATCATTCTTAAATTCCCTTCTTAAAAATAATGGTCTCTCCAGCATGAGTTTGTCAACTCTATTTTGTGTCTCTGTGTTAACTTGCTATTAGTCACAACCAATCTAGTCTACAAATTTCAGGGCTTCCATGTTTAAATGGTTCATATTTTTAAAAAGTCTATGTCATCATCTTTTTCTTAGCCAACTTAATTTTTGTGGTAGCTGAAGAACTTTGAATGTCTAGGGTGAAGCCAGTATTCTTAGTTCTAGGTTTCTTCAAAGACCATCAAAATCTATAGGATGGGTACTTTGAAGTTTATCCTTTTTTCTACATGTTCTCTGAATACCCAGGAGGCAAGCATTTAATACTTCTTTAATCCAGAGCCAAAATGACATCCTGCTCCAGTACTGGTCTTGATTATCTTGGTAGAAAATTAACTTCTCCTAATTAAAAGAATCATAGTACTGTCTTGGAGCACTGAACACTAAATTTCAAGGGGTAGGGTGTCCATCTTTAGATGAGTATAAAATATTTTGCTTTTATATCTGTTCTGGCCATATTTTTGGAATAAAAATAATTTCCATGTACCTAATATGCAAATAGTTCATGTAAATACCTAGGAATTGTTTAATTAGAAAGACAGGGGCTGAGATTCAAAAAAGGATAATGTCAACAAAGCAATAGCAATATTAATTTACTTAAAATTATTGAATTGAATGCGCTGCTTTTCTGGAAAAAGAAGGTAATGCTAGACTAGCTTTGAATAACATTATTAAAATAATGTGGTGATACAACATTGCTCTAATTATCAATCATTGTTTATACAATGTTTGCAATATGTAAAGCAATATATGATTTTTCAATCCCTGATTGACCAATCTCTTTCTATATTATTTCCTTCAGTGAAATATATGTCTTTGGTAGTCTCTTCATCCTTTACTTGTTCTAAATATAAGACAGAGGAGCATTTCATTCTTTTAAATACACAATCTGATTCTTTACTGACATTCTATTAAGAGCAATCATATGCAGGACTTCAGGTAGAGCAGTGCTGTCTAATAGAAGTTTCTGTGATGATGAAAATGTTCTATGATCCAAACTGTCCAATATAGTAACCACTAGCCTCGTGCGGCTATCAAGCATTTGAATGTGGCTAGTGCAACCTAGGAGCAAGGTGTTTAATTTTAATTAATTTCTGTTTAAATTTAAATGGTCACATTGGTTAATACTGTATTGGGCAGTAAAAGTTAAGACACTTCATATAAATTCTTAACAACTTGGGAAGGAATGATTCTTACAAATAAATCAATAAAAATATTTTGTGTTTAATCACTTATGTGTAAATAGATATTCTGAAGTGGTTTTATATATATATGTATTTATTTCCTATTGTACTACTCTAAACACAAGAATTAATGACAGTTTAACATTATCACCTACACCATATAATAACAGTTACCCTTAGAAACTGATGAGATGAGCAGAACGACCAGATCAAAACTCTTATCGATAAATTTTAAATCAGAAATCCAAAGGTTTCATAAAGTCTAGAAAAAGTTTAGTAACATACAGATAGATTTACATGTGACAAAATATAAAGTACCATCTGAGAGTGTTGAAACAATAATTGCTGTTCTCTACCATCTTTCTTGAACACAGGACCTTTCCGCTGACTGTTTGCTACCAGTTTTCTCCAAAGAGCCACAGGAATCACTATGTCACCTCCTTCAAGTCTGCATCACAATCACCCTTTGAGTGATGTCATCTCTACCCCCTCTATTCAAGAATACATTTCACCTGCTCCTCATATCCCAGGTCCATACCCTGATCTCTTTTTCTCCACAGCATTTATTACTTCCTAGCATACTATATAGAGTTTATTCTGAAATAAATAGATGTGAAATCCATGAAAGCAAATAATTTGGATATTTTTTTCTCACTGATATATCACCAGCCCTCCAGAACAACTGGATACTGTGCAATAGAATTAATCAATTGCTTAATCACAGATTGACAATGGTAATTTTCTTTTAATAAGGGTCAAATAGTATATATTTTAAGATTTACAGGCCAATTATGGTTTCTATTACAACTTCTCTAAAAATGTAGTAGTTTTCTTAGCTGGTAGTTAGTTCAAAGAACAGACTGTGAGTCAGGTTGACACCACAGGCTATCATTTGCTATCATTGGTCCAATTTAATAGAGGTACAACTGAACAATACCCACAGGATGATTAGTACTGGAATTATTTGTATTTGATATTGTAAAAAGTCTTTATGATCATGTATGTTGTATCCAACTTCCTTCACCTAAAGAGGAAACAATATTGTGGCAAATTCAATCAGACTGATCAGAAAACAGTCTAACTTGACAAGCAACATCCTTTCCATTCTGCAGTCTACCAAAAGTGTTATTATGGATCTCTTATAAAACATTAATACTAAAGTGATGTTTGTTCTTTAGATTTTTAATAGATCATGAACCCCATTTAAGAAGTCAATAAAGATTATAGAATATTCCCACCAAAAAATGTATATATAACCAAGATTTTGCATGCCGATTTTAAGGGCTAATAAAAATCACTGAAGCTTGATATTAAGAATCCATTCTCTTCTCTTCAGATTTGCAATCTCTCTAGTTCACATTTGTTTTGTGTATCTAATACAATGCAAAGATTTGCTCTAAATAGCCTTTCCTTCCAACATGTTAAATGACATAGTAAAGAATAGGGCCTCCCTGGGGGCGCAGCGGTTGAGCCTTGTGCTGTGGAGCTGTTGGCAGCGCGCGATGCGAGTTTAATGCCCGGCCGGGGAGAATCCCACATGGTGCGCAGACCTCTCCTGCCTCGCCTGCTGCTCCCCTCAGCGGTGTATTTCTGATCTGCCTGTTCTGCTCCCCACTCTGTCTCTGGTGGGGAGCCCCATGCCTCTGGCCTGTACCCCAGCTTGTATGTATAAATAAATGAATCTTAAAAAAATGACATAGTAAAGAATATCAGAGATTTAATCAGAAATAGTACATAGAATTCAGCAAATATTTTTTTAGTTTACGTGAGATATAATTTTAAGCAGATAATTTCCTCATAATGGAAAATAATTTTTACTATTTTTTTTTCAGTAACCAAGTCGATAGCATCCTTAGATACCTCCTTGGTAAATCCTCATTCTTTCATTTTGAGGTTTGAATGTCCTAATACAAATAAAAACAGGAGTATGACTCAGTGTCCGTTCTTTCATTTCTTTGCTGGTGTTACCAAAAAGTCTAGGAACTGAATTTTTCCCCACCTTCCTAATATAAACTATCACCAATTTCTTATGAACAGGTTTAATAAAAGAGGCAGACAAAAATAGTCATTTTATCAATCTCAGAGTTTTCAGCATCAAGTTCAGGCATACAGTCTTAGCCATCATCTAGAATTGCAATTTTCTTTTTTTTTTTTTAAAGATTTATTTTTTATTTATACATACAAGCTGGGGTACAGGCCAGAGGTGTGGGGCGGCGAGAGGGTTCACCAGAGACAGAGTGGGCAGCAGAACAGGCAGATCAGAAATACACTGCTGAGGGGAGCAGCGGGCAAGGCAAGAGAGGTCTGCCATGCCATGTGGGATTCTCCCCGGCCGGGCGTCGAACTCGCGTCGCCGCTGCCGACAGCTCCACAGCGCAACGCTTAACCGCTGCGCCACCGGGGA
>PVIJ01009197.1:0-68384 GCA_004024925.1 Scalopus aquaticus
CTTAGCCTGAACTCCCCTTGTAAGCAAACTATTGTATGCTCAGTCTGCATGTTCTGTTTTTTCATTGCCCACTCACTTTTTAAGCCACTGTGTCTGCCCACGGTGACCACGCCTCTTGCTTAGGCCTTCAGTGCCCACCTTGCTGTGGATCCCACAGGCTATTCCTCAGGCCTCCTGCCTGACCACTCCCATGCACTTGCCAACACCCATCTTCTTGAAACTCTTCCTCTTTGGTTTCTAGACTGACCTCATGAACTTCCCTGGTTTCAGTTGCTATCTGTATGCTAACAACAGCTAGGTTTATCACCCTTGAGTTCCAGATCTGAAACTATGCCTCTCATTTCCTGGATGCCTCCTCCTGAGGCCCAATGGGCTTGCTAAACTCTATATGCCCAGGAGAGAAGCCATCATCTTCCCCCAGCAATCCAGTCTCCTATTTTGGAAAATGGTGCCACCGTCCAATTAGTGATCTAGCATGGAAAATTGGGGTTACCCTTGTTCTTCCTTCTCCCTCACCCAAATGGTTCTCAAGTCCTGCTCATCTGATCGCCTTAAGAACCCCTGTCAGGTCCTGCCTCCAGTTCCACTCTCGCTGCCTTATTTCTGGCCTGCATCATCTCACAAGGGATGGCGGCATAGCCTCTAAGAGGGTCTCTAGACTTTCGTCTCCTTTCTTGAATCCCTGTCCCACAGGAGCTGTTGGTGATTTTAGAACAGAAATCTAATCAGGCAATTCCCTTCCAGGACTCCCATAACACCAGAGTAAGGTTCAAAGTACAGAAATCCACTCGCAGGACTCCACAACTTGGTTTCCTCTGGCCCACTCCCTCTCTCACCTTGCTATTCATCCAGTCATGCAGAACCCCTTCTTCCCAGCTGGGGCCTGGCCTCAGCTCTGCTTCCCTCCTGCCTGAACCTCCTGTGCCTTCTCCAACACCAGGGGCTTCCAAACCTTGTTCACCTAAAGCATTAGTGTGTCACCAGCTGGGTCTGAGTTCCCTCCCTTAGGGTTCCTGGAAAAAAATGAAGCCCCTCTTTCATCTGTCCTCCAGGTGAAAAGATGCTTCCCATTTTTACTTTTGGTGGTGTGTGTTACCAAAACAATAGATCTTTTTGTTTTCCTTTCCTAGATATATGAAATCATAGGATTGATCTTGAAAGATCACTGGCACCCCAGACACCTGGATTTGTGGTGGCCCTGTAATGACTGATGCTCCAAACACAAACCCTAATGGCACAACCTAGAGAAGAGGGTCCCTGACACCCTCATCCCTCCCTTATGACTCTGGGGCACCACACCCACATCTCTAGACTGGGCTTTCCTTGTTCCAATCCCCAGTGAGCGAGCAGGCGAATGACAGCCTAGTTTGGCTCACAACCCCTTTCTCAGTTACCGGAACCTCTGTCCCTCTCTAAGCTTCATCCCGGGCAGCAGCAGCAGCAGAGCAGTTTTCAGCCAAGGCCTACCCTCCCCGAGTGCTTGCAAGGAGGTAGAGGCCTGTGGGAGCTCAGGACAAGGAGGCGCCAGCAACTGCAAAACGAAAGGTTTTTATTGAAAAATATCAAGTGGCCCTTTTCAAGGCTGCCAGTCCCTGTCAAAAGGAGTTGGAGCTGCAGCCCCACGTGGGACTGGAGCAAGCCACACCAGCCCCGTAATCCAGAAGGGCGAGGTTTCTTTGTCCAAAGGGGCTGGTCCCTGGCCTCCGCAGTTCTGCCCTCAGACCCGTGGATGGGTGGCAGCTGGGGCTGGAGCGGGGGCGCCGCGTTGGGCCTTTTAGTCCAGTAAGAGAGCTGCCTGGCATCTGGGGTGGGCTGGCCTCCGATGCAAGGCTGCACGCTGGACTGGGGAGCCCACCAGCTAGTGGTGGTGGTGGCGGTGGTGGGTCTTTCCGCATCTACCCCCTCAGACGTAGTCCTTGCGGTCGTAGGCTGTGCTGGCGGCAGTGTTCGGTACCCCGGAGCGTGTCGCTGTGTAGATGATCTTGGTGGGCGCATACTTATCACGCGGTGGGCAGGTGCAGCAGAGCAGTGCGCCCCCCAGCAGCTGCAGCGCTGCCGCCGCCCAGCCCACGTAAAGGCCAGCCCCCAACTCGCGCTTCTGTGATTCTGGCACCAGCGGATTGTAGAAGTCCCGGATGATGGTGTTCGCGGACCAGGACACTGGCACCAGGGTCAGTAAGGCGGCCAGCAGGTAGAGCACGCCCGCCGCAATGGTGATCTTGGCCTTAGCCGTGTCGTCCTGCACGCAGTTAGTGCATTGGGCACCGATGAGTGCCACCAGGAGCGCGAAGGCGGCCAGCAGGATGGCGACGACCAGGAGCGCGCGGGCCGCCTGCAGGTCCTGCGGCAGCGCCAGCAGCGAGTCGTACACCTTGCACTGCATCTGGCCGGTACTCTGCACCACGCAGTTCATCCACAGGCCCTCCCAGGTGATCTGCGCCGTGATGATGCTTCCGCCGATGAAGGCCGTCACGCGCCACATGGGCAGCGCGCAGCATAAGATGGTGCCCAACCAGCCCAGCACGGCCAGAGAAGTGCCCGCGATCTCCAGGCCCATGGACATGGCTGCCGCGCCAAAGCCGGCTCTGCCGGGCTGCTACAGTGCAGGTCAACTAGGGGCGGGAGCCGCCGGGCCAGAACGCTAGGTGCGACTCGCAGACCCTCAGCCGCGCGGACTTAGAGGCCCCCGACCGACGGACGCACAGCCGCGCGCGCGCTAACGGCTTCACTCTGCCCGCTGGCGCGGCGGCTGCACCTGCACCTGCCTGTGGCTTTGTGGGAGGGCCGTCGCGACTGGGCTGGCTCTGGGCTGGGGCGGCTTAGTCCTATATCCTTGCCCAGAGCTCCAGCGGGGGCGGGATAGGAGGAGCTGAGCTCTCCGGGACCTGGGGACAGTGACGTGGCCCTCTTCCCACCTTCACGGAGCGCCAAAGGAGGCAGGACTTGGCCAGCAGTGGCGCACAGCGCAGGGGTGGGGGTGCCGAGAGAGGGCGGGGCACAGGCTTGAGCCCACGCCCTTCGCTCTTTCCCACTGCTCGGAAACGAACTCTTTCGGGTCAACTGGGGGATGGGGTGCAAATCACAACCTGCTAGACCCTGTCACCCCTGATTTTCGGCGCGGCTGGTGGGGCGGCATGAGGAGGGGGCCGCTACCAGCTGCCCGAAATCCGCCAGGACAGGAAGGGCCCGGTGTGGGCGTGAGCGTGGCCGCGGCGGTTTTCAGGACTGCGCACCTGCTCCTTGCTTCCTCCAACCTCCGAAGCAGCAGTCTCCGAGCGCGATCCCGGCCAGATCCGGGCCCATGGGGTGCTGGCTCTGGAGGGCTGGTCCAGGAGCCAGGGGCCACCCGCAGAGTCACTCAGGAGACAGCCCTGAGCTCGGTCCTGAGCTCAGATTCTCCTCCAGCCCCGCTCCAGCCCCCTCAGCTCTTATCCTTTGCTGGGACACCTGATACCTTCAGCTGTTTGCCCTCCTTCCTGGAGACCCCTCCTCCTTAGGGACTTCCCTCTCCTCAGAGAGCCCTTGTCTTCCCTCCCTCTGAGCGTGTTGGTGCAGGGGATCCGCTTTAACGAAAAGGTGGTGAAAGACTTTTGATCCAGGCAAAAATGGGGAGGCAGAAACGTTACCTGCCAAGGCCTCGCTCCCACGCGTGGGCTCTCCCCCACTCTGCTTTGACCTCTTCGGAGTTCTGCCTGATCTACCTCCTCTCATTCCCTCACTGCAGCACTTGGATCTCCAGGTTGTTCCCCGCAGAACTCCTGGGGATACCCAACCTCAGGCCTCCCACCTTTCAGGCTTTTGCTCTCAGAAGGGCCTTCCCTGACCACGACCACATTATTTAAAATTGCAGTAGTTCACCCCACAACATCATGTTCCTCTTTCATACTTTATTTTCTCCTTAGCTTTTAACACCACGAATCAGACTCTGTATTTTTAGTTTTTCACTCTCCACCTCTTTCTTTCAGTAGGTCAGTTCCAAGGGACATTCAGAATCTCCCAAAATGGGCCAATATTTTTGCCAGTTTTATTTACTGCAGTATCCCTAGTGCCGAGACTGGTCCTGGATACGCAGAAGTTGATTTGGCGACTTGAAGAAAGGAAGGAAGGACATCACTTTCTCTGGTTCCTGCAAACTCGCCTGCCTGGGGCCTCCTACAGGCACACATAACTGGTAATGGGGTTCGGCCATGCTACCTGAATCAGAGAGCTTTGTGTTCTGTAAAACCAAGGGTACTTCCAATTGGCACAAGAGACCTCCCTGAGTCCAGCCTCAGGGTTTTTCTGGTGTACCCCACATGTCTCAAATCACAGTCATGCAGCAGCCTATGTCCTCTGCCATAGTGCTCCAGCCCGGGGGTTGTAGAAGAGGAAGGTAAACAGGGCCAGAGGCCCATGGAAACCAGGGTCCTCCTTTCAGGGACAAAGGTCTTGGGTTGGGCTGGGCTGGGCAGGGCTGCAAGTGCCTGGTCAGAGTGCCTAGCTGGGTGTGGGCTGCCCTAGAGGAAGTTCATGTACCCCAGGTCCGCTTCAGTGGACTACTGGCTGCTACGATTTTCCGACTAGTGGAGGTGGCAGAATGCCCACTGCAGAACTCAGTGTGACTGCATGTAGGGTGGGGGGCTGAGGTCAGATGCTTTTGGCCAGAGTGGCCCCTGTCTTCAGTTGTGCTTGGTGGGATGCCATGAGTGAGCCTCAAGGCAGGAGAAGTGAGGTCATGTTCAGCCTCTTAGTCTCATTTTCCTCCTGTGTAAAATAAGGAAAGTGATGCTTATATGATCACCTTGGCCGGAGAGTGGGCATGTTAGTGTATTTTATTTTAACCAGAAAGCAACCGGGACAGATGTGCAAATGTGCAGAGAAGCGTAGGCCAAAAGTATGGGGTGTTGTGGACAGACCTGGACGTGAGCCTGGCTCTTTTGAGCAGGTTCTTTTTCCACACTAAGCCTCAGTTTCCTCAGCTGGGAGGGGTTTGTTCTGAGTTGCTTGGGTGAGTGGGCAGGTCGGGAGAGGCACCTTGTTCCTGAGTCTGAGGGAAGTGGACCTGCTGGCAGGGCTGTAAGGAGATGAGGCAAACAGGACAGAAAGTTTTGTGCCCAGGGGCCAAACTTCAGGGACACAGCAAACAAGACTTTGGCTCTGGGCAAACAGCTCCAACCAGCTTTTTGTTTAATATCTGCTGTGGTGCTTATAACTCAATAATAAAAAGTCAAATAGCCCAATTAAAAATGGTCATAGACTCTGAATAGACATTCAGAATAGACAAAGCAGATATACAAATAGCCAAGAAGCACATACCAACACCATTATTCATGAAGGAAACACAAATAAAACCACAGAGAGATACCACTTCACAGCCAGGAGGATGACTAGAGTTGAAAAGAGGAAAAATGACAAGAGTTTCTGAGGACGGAGAAATTGGAACCCTCATACCATGCTGGTAGAATGTAAAATATTGCAACTGCTTTTGAAAACAGTCTGGTAGAGTTATCCTATGACCCGACATTTCTCCTACTAGTTATTCATTTACTCAAGAGAAAGGTAAACAAGTTCACACAAAAATGTATAGGAATATATTCATAATAAAAAGTGGAAACATTCTAAGTGTCTGTACTAATAAATGGGTCAACAAATGTAGTACATCTATACCATGGAATATTATTCGGCTGTGAAAAGAAAATACTGGTACATGCTGTGTGTACATGTAACCTTGACAACACCATGGTAAGTCAGAGATGTCAGTCACAAAGGATGATGTAATTCCATTTATATAATATATCTGAAGCAGGAAAATCCATAGTGGCTGAGGGTGGCTAGGGCAGGGGTGTTGGGAAGAAATGGGGAGTGACAGCAAGTGGGCACAGAGTTTCTTTTTGGGGTTGACAAAAATGTTCTACAGTTGTGCAGATGGTTGCATAACTGAATATACTAAAAAACCGTTGAAGAGGACAACTTAAATTGGTGGGCTGTATGCTTTGTAACTTATATCTCAATAAAGTTGTTAAAATAAACACTACTACAGGGTCTGCAAAGTATGTCTGTGTGGTGTGTGGGCCCCAGAGAGTGGACAATGTTCAGTTCAGGAAGATGGGAGGAGGAGGTGGGAGGGCTCCAGGCACAGTGCATCTCCCCCACATACACACAACTCTTAGGCCAAGCTACAGCATGGCCCAGGGCGGGACCAGTGCTCCCAGACTGGACCCCAGCAGTAACTGCTGAGGGGCTGCAGGGAAGGGAATTCTTCAGCTGCACTGGTCCAGGAGAGCTTCCCAAAGGAGGCTGGAAAAGGATTTGGCTAGTGGAGATGACTCTGCATGTGTGTGTGTGTGTAATGGAATTTCTAGGTAGTTGTATGTTTAGCTTTTTAAGAAACTGCCAAGCTCTTTTCTGGAGTTGTGGTACCATTTCACATACCTATCAGCAATGTATTATTGGTTCAGGTTCTCTGCTTTCTCATCAGAACTTAGTTTGTCATTCTGATAAGTGCATAGTGGCATTTCACTGTGGTTTTAACTTGCGTTTCCTTAATGACCGGTAGTATTAAATATGTTTGCACATGCTTATTTGCCAGTTGTATATCTTCTTCGTTGAAATATCTCTTTATGTTCTTTGTTCCTGTTTAAATTGGATTGCTTGTTTTTGTCAAATCTTGAGTTTTGAGAGTACTTTGTATTTCCTAGATAATGATCTGTCATTGAATGCATGGTTTGCAAATATTTCTTCTGCTCTATAGTTTGTCTTTTCATCCTTTTAGCAGGGTTTTCCACAAAACAAAAGCTTTATTTTGTTTTTATTTTATATTTATCTTTTATATGGTGAACTTACTAATTTATTTGTTTTTTTGGTAGATTTTTGGGATTTTCTACATAAGTATCTATCATCTACATAATGATATAAGTCATAATTTTCTACATAAGTCATCTGAAAATGGGGATAGATTTATTCCTTCCTTTCTGATTCTATCTATCTATCTATCTATCTATCTATCTATCTATCTATCTATCTATCTACCTACCTACCTACCTATCAATCATCTAGCTCCTATTAGTTCTGTTTCTTTGGAGAACCCTGACTAATGAAGTAGAATTCTCCAGCCAGAACTGGGCCTGATGGGAGCCTCTACTGAAATAGAGGTTAAGTTTCAGCGCTTTCACCTCTATGGCCTGAGTTCTATCTTCCACCAGGGAGCTAATCCACATGGCGCAGCAGACCTCTCCTGTCTCGACCACTGCTCCCCTTAGCAGTGTGTTTCAGTAGATGTGCCTGTTCTGCTCCCCACTCTGCTTCTGGTGAATCTTCTCATTCCCCACACCTCTGGCCTATACCCCAGTCTTCAACTCAAAAATAAATAATCTTTTTAAAAAATTATCTGTTTCATATTGGGTAAGTTGTAGTTTGTGTTTTTGAGAAAATGGTCCATTTCATCTAAATTGTTGAATTTGTGTATGTAGTGTTGTTGGTGTAGCCCCTTAACAACCTTTTGATGCCTGTAGGCACTGTATGATAGCTCCTGTTTCATCCCTATTGGCAAGCTATGTCTTCTCTCTCCCTTTTTCTTCATCATTCTTGCTAGAGGTAAATGTCTGCCATTTTTAACAATTTTTTTTTTTTAAAGAGTTAGTTTTGGGGCCTACCTGGTGTCCTAGGGGTTAAGTCTCAGCACTATCATGCTATCACCACTGTGGTCTGAGTTCAAAACTTGGTCAGGGAGCTAACCCACATATGGCACAGTAGACCTCTCTTATCTTGCCTGCTGCTCCCCTTAGCAGCGTATTTTAGTAGATCTACCTGTTCTGCTCCCCACTCTGTCTCTGGTGAATCTTCTCACCCCCACACCTCTGGCCTATACCCCAGTTCTTGTATGCATAAATAAATAAAAATAAATCTTAAAAAAAGAGCTAGTTTTGTGTTTCACTGATCTTCTCTATTTGCAATTTAATAGATTTATGTTCTTATTTCTATTGTTTCCTTCTTTCTATTTGCTTTGACCTTATTTTGTTTCTTTTTTCTAATTTCTTGATGATTACTGATTTGAGATTTTTTTCCTCTTTTCTAATGTATGAATTTAATACTATATATTCCTCACTCAGCACTGCTTTATCTTTGTCCTGCAATGTTGACATGTTGTATTTTCTCAGTGTCTTGAGTTTTTTTAAAATTTAAGTTTCCACATATAAGTGAGATTGCATTGTATTTGTCTTTCTCTAACTTACTTCATTTAACATAATGCTCTCAAGGTCTATCATACAGTTGCAAATGGCAATTTAGGTGGAATTGAGAGAAGTTATTGAAATAATAATTACTCTTCTATGTGCAATGTACTCCTCATTTTCTGTTTCATTCTATTTCATAGCCATCTGAATTGCTTTCACTATTCTTTAATGGGTTTGAAAAGCACTTCAAGGGATGGATAGAAGCCTTACTTCCCTTTATGTCCCTCTACCTTCTCTCACTTGTAATTATCTTAAATATTTCCTCTCTATATATCTAGAAGCACATCAGACAATGTTATCATTTTTGCTTCACCTATCAGACAAAATTTAGAAAACCAAGAGAAGAAAAACCTTTTATATATCATATAACATATATGTGTGTTTATATAATATAAAATATATATTGTATTATATATGCATGTGTGTGTTGGTCTGAAGTTTTGATGATTGAGTTTGACGATTATTTTATTTAAGTATAAAAGCAATACCTATCAAAAAAAAAAAAAAAAACCAAAAGCAGGGCCTCCCTGGTGGCTCAACAGGTTGAGTGGCAGCACTATGAAGCTATCCACAGCCACTGCAGCACGAGTTTGACCCCCAGCCAGGGAGCTTCCCACATGGCGCAGCAGACCTCTCCTGTCTCACCTGCTGCTCCCCTGAGCAGTGTACTTCAGTCGATCTGCGTGTTCTGCTCCCCACTTTGTCTCTGGTGAATCCTCTCACCCTCCCTGCCACACTTCTGGCCCATACCCCAGTTTGTATGCATAAATAAATAAATCTTTAAAAAATAAAATAAAAAATAAAAGCAATGCTTATTTATGTAGGAAAATCCAAAATGAACGGAACATTCAAAATTTTATAATTCCATTCACTTAAAGATACTTATTGACATTTGGTTGTAAAGTCTTAAGAATGCTTTTCTAACCATTTCTGTTCAAAAGTGAGATCTACTAGAATGCAAAGTTGATGACCACAGAGGCCTTGTTTGTGAGCTCCATCACTTTATTTTTAGTACTAGAGTATGCCAAGCAGTGCGTAAGCCCTCAGTAAGTACTTATTTGAATGAATAAACGGAAGAGTCCTATTGTACTGCTGTTTGATAACATGCTGTAATATTTTTTTCAATAATTAAAAATTTTATCATGATAAAATACTTATGATGTAAAATTTGCTATCGTAACGATTCTGACGTGTACAAGTCAAGGTATTGAGTACATTCACTTTGTTGTGCAACCATCACCACAATCATCTCTAGAACTGTTTCGATCTTGTAAACCGAAACTCTCTAACCATTAAACAATAACTCCTCACTCCCCACTTCCTCCAGCCTTTGGCAACTACGATTTCACTTTCTGTCTCTATGATACCAACTACTCTAGAAACCTCATATAAGTAGAATCATATAGTATTTGTCCCTCTTTCTTCTTGAGCTGGGAGGTCCATTTTTTTCCCGGCTAGTGCTGGGGGCACCTTAGGAGAGAAGAGCTGTGAAACCTCCACCCCAGCTACTGAAGGGTTTTGGGTCTTCTTATCACTAAACCTTCTGTCCCTCCCCCCAAGGGAATGGAAGGTAATAGATTCTGCTGACTTCTAAGTTTATTTAAACCTTGGGAACTTTATCATATCATCAGCCAAACAGAAGTTAAACAAAGCAGCTTTCAGCCCCAAGGAGAGAAAAGTTGATTTAAGATAGGGCTCTATCAGAGGTTATTGAACCCTCAGTACCTTATCACTGACGGGCGGCCACAGTCCCGTGGCACCATGTGCCCTGACTCTGAATTCCAACCCCAAGGAGACTCTCACTGCTGGAGGGACTCAACCAACTTTCTGGGCTGAGGAGCAGCCCTGTGGGTGCCAGGGACCCTTCTTTCCCAGTTGACTCATGAATTTGTAGCAAGGAGGGAGTCAGAGAGGGACTCCTCTGAGGGATTCACACCAAGGCTCACACCAATTCACTAACTCCGCTGAATCCAGGCTATTGGCACCAAATAGCACCAGTCCTGAATCCAATACGGCACTCTCCATTCTTAGGGACCAGGCAGACCCATGCGACCCATCACTCCAGGTTCTCTCTGTTGTGAGGACATCAGGGATGGGCCCATACATTAAAAGATTCTTGTTTGGGATTTGGATTTGCTTCATTTATATCATGCTTCTGTCACTATTAAAATTCTTGAACTTCCTAATTCTAGGGAATCTTGTAATCTTGTTTGTGATCTAGCAGTGGCCATACAGCAAAAGAAGTGTGAGGTGATATCCTGGGAGTCCTGCTCTTTTCACAAACCCAACCATCTAGAAGTATCTGGTCTTGCAGGATGATGAAAGAAGCTTTTGGAGACAGTTGTGGCTCCCTCTGGGAGACAATAGTAATGATGGAGAAGATAGGATCACAAAATTAGACCCACACAGGAGGTGGGGGTAGAAGGGATTAACATCATCACCTCAAGTAGGTATAAGAGGCATAGGGAGTGTAAGGAGTGTCAAGACAACCTCTGGCCCCTTTCTAATCCTGAGTAACACAAATAAGCCACTCCTGGAAGGTGTGAGCCCCTCCCTAAGGAAAACTATGTAAGTGCGATCTCTGCACTGGCTGGGGCAGCAGCCTCACGCCTGTCTCCCACCTGTGACTGTGCAGGTGCTTCTTTCCACCCACTCCATCCCTCTGCAGGGCGGAGGCCATCCTGCCTGCCAGCGATCATGCTGGGACTTCTCTGCATTGGCCTCCCTCAGCAGGGCAGCTCTCCTCAAGGCTGCCTGCCTGCATGCAGTAGGCCTGTCCCTTTTGAGGCAGCAATTCCTGCCCACTCGTGCCTACGCGAGTGCTCTCTGCTCTTCTGTCTCCTTCTTCAATAAACTTGCTCTTCAAATATATTAGATGAGTCTGCGTCTTGGAGAAACTTGCTAGGTGCTGCTGAAAGGGGAGCTCTGGTGAAACCTTTCCCAGAGTGAACCCAAGAACCTCACTCTCCATCAACCCTCAAAATCTACATCAGTAAGGAAGGTTGGACTGCTGTCTTGCAAACACTCTCACACCTCAGACAATTCTCCTACAGGCAGAACACATGTGCACCCACAGACGTCCTCCTCCCTTAGTCTGCTAGAGAGGATTCAATAATTGCAGTGAATTATCCTCTCATTGTCCCTCCCCTCCCCGCCCACTCCCATCACTGATCAGAAAGAGGAAAAATTGTTTGCTGGGGGGACAGGCTGTGTGCACAATAAGTGTTGGATGGAACAGAACTTTTTAGAATGGGGGTGGAAGAGAGGTTTGGGGACAGCTTCCAGAAGATCTGCTTAAGACTCATTGTGGGATGTGGGGTGAGAAGAGAAGAGGACAGGAGATTCTCATCTGTTTTGAGTAGACAACATATTTAGGTGCCACTGACATTCAAAATGTAAAAGTGTGCCAGGGAGTTCCTTTTCACTACATACGCACATCTCGGTTGATTTTTGTGAAGATGACACCAAGCCTGGGCTGACTTAGGTCTTTAGGATCTCAGTGTTATTTGTGAATTCAAGACTAAGGGGCAAAATGGGGGGTGATAGCACCTCAAGGAACACCCAATGACACTCTTAAAAGTTTTGTTTCCTATTTCTGTGAACTCTGCCAAAGATGGGATGCTTTCTTGGGGAACTACACTGTACTGGAAGGGAGGGATCCTCCTGGCCATTTGGATTTGTTGCACCCCTAAAACAACAGGCAAAAGGGAATCACTACCGTGGCTGGTCATGGAGGGTAAGTCAAGTTGCAGTTAGTGGACGGGAACATGAGCAGTATCATATAGATCAGTGACCTCCTGGGTGTCTGCATTCTTCCCTCACCAGTGAGTGATAAATGTTCACAAATCATCACACCTCCCAGGCAGGACCACCAAGGACTGGGGGCCCCAGGGATGAAGGCACAGACATCTCTAGAAAAAGAACTGGTCCAATAGAGGGCCTGCCAATGCTGAAATTTGGAGTGAAGAAGGGAGAGTACAGCCTGAGATTAGCAGCAGAAACTGACAGTTTCTGTCAGTTTTATGACAGTCTACCACCTTGCTGGTAGACTGGAAAATTGCCCTCTTCTCTTTAAATGTAATTTTTAAGTTATGAGATATTTCAAACACACAAGAAAGTACAAAGAATAATATACCTATGCGACCCCATCACTTAGATTTAGCAAGTCTTAACATTCTGCCGAAGTCCTTCTGTACCCCTTCCCTAGCAATTCACTTCTCTTTTCCCAGGTCAATGGTGGGCCACATAATGATGGTGCCTAGGTGTGTCACAATCTTTACTATCTGGGTCTGTGTAAGTATACTCCATGGCATTTGCACAATGACAACATCACTTAATGATGCACTTCTTGTGCAAAATATACACAAGAGTCTCTTTAGAAGTAGAATTGCTAGATTACAGAGCGTATGCACCTTTCACCTTACAGATATTGCCAAATGATTCTCTAAAATTGTTCTACTGATCAACACTCCCCCAGCATGCTGGAGAATTCCCTATTGCTATATATCGCTAGCAGCACTGGGTAACGTGAGACTTTTTATTTATTTATATTTTTTGAATATCTGTATGAGTTCCAAAATGATTTTTTCTCACCATGCTCACCACCAAATGTATCTACCACCAACCAATTGGCCCCTTCTACCCATTCCCTCCCCTTCATTCCTCTCTGGTAACAACCATTCTGTTGTCAGAGACAAAAGGGTTTTTTTTTGTTTTGTTTTGTTTTTAAGATTTATTTATTTATACATACAAGCTGGGGTACAGGCCAGAGACGTGGGGCAGTGAGAGGGTTCACCAGAGACAGAGCGGGGAGCAGAACAGGCAGATCAGAAATACACTGCTGAGGGGAGCAACGGGCGAGGCAGGAGAGGTCTGCCACGCCATGTGGGATTCTCCCCGGCCGGGCATCAATCGCATTGCGCTGTCGCTGCTGCTGCCGACAGCTCCACAGCGCAGCACTCAACCGCTGTGCCACCAGGGAGGCCCTGTTTTTGTTTTCCTTATATCCCATGAATGAGTGGAATCATACAGCATTTGTCTTTCTTCTTCTGACTTATTTCACTTTACATAATCCCCTCAAGGTCTATCCATGTTGTCTCAAATGGAAAGATTTCATCTTTTCTAATGACTGGTAGTGTTGCACTGTGTATATACCACAGCTTTATCCATTGCCTGTCATTGAGAATTCGGACTGTTTCCATATATTGAAAAATGAGAATAGTGCTGCCATGAACATAGGGGTGCATCTGTCTTTCTGAGTCAGTGTTTTCATATTCTTCATGTAAATACCAGAAGTAGCATTACTGGGTCTATGATAGTTCTATTTTTAATTTTTTGAGGAGCCATCATACTGTTTTCCATGGTGGCTATACCAATTTGCCTCCCACCAACCATGCATAAGGATTCCTTTTTCTCCACATCCTTGCCAACATATAGAATTTGTTGACTTTTTGGTAAAAACATTCTAACCTGTGTAAGGTCAAATCTCATTGTGGTTTCATTTGCATTTCCCTAATAACAAGTGATATAGAAAAATGCACAAATTGGGCCTCCCTGATGGCACAAAGGGTTAAGTTTCAGCACTATCAAGCTATTGCCAACCACTGCAGGATGAGTTTGACCCCTGGCCAGGGAGCTAACCCACATGGCACAGCAGACCTCTCCTGTCTCCCCCACTGCTCCCCTCAGAGTGTATTTCAGTAGATCGCCTGTTCTGCTCCCCACTCTGTCTTGGGGAATCCTCTCACCCTGTGCACCTCTGGCCTACACCCCAGTTCTTATATGCATAAATGAATAAAAATAAATCTTTGGGAAAAAAGAAAAAGATATGTACAAATCTAATGGTGCAACTTGATGAAATCTTTACATTTCTTTTTTTTTTTTAAAGATTTATTGATTTATGCATACAAGCTGGGGTACAGGCCAGAGACGTGGGGCGGCGAGAGGGTTCACCAGAGACAGAGTGGGGAGCAGAACAGGCAGATCAGAAACACACTGCTGAGGGGAGCAGCGGGCGAGGCAGGAGAGGTCTGCCGCACCATATGGGACTCTCCCCGACTGGGCGTCGAACTCATGTCGCCGCTGCAGACAGCTCCACAATGCAGTGCCTAACCGCTGCGCCACCAGGGAGGCCCGAAATCTTTACATTTCTACATACCATTGATCACCAGCCAAATCAAGACACAGAGTTTTTCCATAACACCAAAAGGTTCTCTGGTATTCTTTCCCCACCAGTAACACTCTCCCTAGAGGTGGCCACTTTCTAATTCCTATCACCATGGATTACTTCTGCTTGTTTTAATTTTATATAAATGGGATCACAGTGTGTACTCACCTGAACATGGCCTTTTAAACTCAATATAATGTGTGTGAGCTCCATTCATATTGTTGCTTATGTGGGTGGTTTACTCTTTTTTATTGTTGTGTAGTATTCCACCGTGGGAATGTCACAGTTCATATCCATTCTTCTCTTGATGAACATATGAACTGGTTCCAATTGTTTTCCCATTACAAATAGTTTATGACACATGTCCTTGTCCTTCAGCTATACAAGCTTGAGAACTTCTCTAGAAGTGGAAATGCTGGATTATAGGATTTACATATCAGATTATCTGATTTACCAAATGATGCTCTAAAATTGTACTGACACCCCAGCATGTCAGGGGGTTTCTGTTGCAACATATTTCTGCTGACACTTGTAGTCCCTACTTTTTACTTTTGTTCTTCTGTGGATGTGAAATAGTATCTCGTGATTTGCATTTCTCTGTTCATGATTGTTCATGAAGTGGACTCTTCTCGTATATTCACTGATCATTCCAGCTTCTTCCTCTAGAGGATGCCAACTTACAATTTTGTCTATCTTTCAGTTAGGTTGTCTTTTTCTTACAGATTTGTAGAATTTTTTTGTAGTTCTTCATATATTCTGAATACTATTTGTTGGTTGTATCGATTACATGTAGTTTATTTTAAAACTTGTTATTTTACTATGCCATTTTTTAAATGTAGCCACATTTACCATTTTTCTTTTTCATATCTTTTGTGTTTTATTTCAAAAATGCTTCGGTAGTCCCAAGAAATAGATACTCTCTATTTTATTCTAAGTTTACAGTGCTCTTCATTTAGATGTTAGTTTATTTCTAAAATATATTTAAATATATACATATTTCATATACATTAAATAAAATATGTTGTCATCAAACTGTTTTAATCAGTGCCCTTTTTGGTATTTGGTGACTCTTATTTTGCTCTATTAGAAAGCTCAGTATGCATCCTGTAACTATTTCCTCCAATTCTCATACTTCCCCCTCCCCCCAATTTCCATTAAACATTGTCAATTTCTGTTGCTTCCAATAAAAAAAAAATCTTATCTAGCATACCTGCTATCTTCAACACTGAGACACTGGTCAGATTGAGGAGTCATAACCTTGCCTTTTCGGAGACTTTTCTGAGAGGAGATCGATTGTGCCCTGTGAAAACTTCATTCTGAGGTGAAGTGAGAAGGAATCTCGCGAAGCAGAAGCTGCCAACAGACCCACAGTTGTGGCATTGTGGGGGTTCTGGCCCCATATGCTAGTGCTGCAATTGCCCAGACAGAAATGGCCAATGTGGTCTGGTGCTGCGAATTGGAGATTTGTTGGAGAGGTGATTTTGTAGTGGCCTTCACGGATACCTGTGCCAGGCCATTGTGATTCCTGTGTATTCGCTGAGATCTGCCTGCAGGGGGGAAACTTGGGTGCAAGAGTCAGTAGTGAAGGTGGGGGTTGGGGTGGGGGAGGGTTCTTGTGGGGATCAAGTGCCTGGTCCTGGCTTGCTTAAAACTCAACTGTGCTTTCCCTCCCCAGCAACGAGGCGCCAGGGTTTGCCCCCATCCCACTGGGCATTCCCTCCACCTCTGTTGCTCTCCCCAGCCCCCCTCCTCCCCACTCTTTCCCTAAGGAGTCTTTTAAACTGCCTAACAGAGAAGCAAAACTGGTTCTGGGGCCTGCCTGGGATGGGGGGGAGGAGGTGGGTCTTGCTGAGTCTGACAGCAGATCGGGTCTCTGCAGGGAGCTGGCATGGCGGATCTCTTAGTGGGCTCTCCTCTGCGGTCTCCCCCGCATCCTCTGGGCTGTGTACACGTATCCGTGGCTGTGTGGGTGGTGCTGGTGTTTGGGTGTGTCTCTCTGCGGAGGTGTGTTTGTATGTGTGGGTGTGTGTTTCTCATCCAGGGTATCCATAGTTCCGGGTGTGGTCTGTCCCTCCCCTGTGGGTGACTTGGGAAGTGTGAGGTGAGAGTGACCTGGGTGGGATAGAACAGTGCCCCCTCCCCCAGCCTGTCCTGGTTGGCTGCTTTGGGGTAATTCCCAGGCTCTGGTGTCACAGAGCCCTGCTGAGAGGAGTGAGTCACTCCTTCCTCCCGGCTAAACCCAGGGAGAAACTTCTTCCCTGTCCCCAGGGGCAGGTTTCACGGTTTCACCATGAGCTGTAAATAGGCCCTACCCAAGTAGGTTTCTTCCGGTCTTCAGTCAGGCCTGCTGAAACCAAGCCTGGGGGCTGCTCTGAAGCTGTGCCAAGGGCTCTGCCCAGGTGGAGCCCAGCCCCCAAAGGGACAAGGTGCCTCTGCTCACCCTCAGGGTTCTCTCTAGTCAATTTGGGCTGAGCCCTGAGCCCCCTGCGGAGCTCCTCCTCTCCTATACTCCCCACCCTCCCTTAACTCCCCACCCTATGCCCACTGCCTTTGAGGCGTCACAGAACCTTCCTCTTTGAGCCCCCTTCCCCTCTTAGAGTCTGGTCTCTTCACTAAGCTAATTTTCTCCACAGGAGGCTGTGTGTGTGTGTGTGTGTGTGTGTGTGTGTGTGTGTGTGCGCGCGCGCATGCGCGCGCGAGCGAGCATTGGGAATCGGAAGCAGGGGCTTGATGAGGAGGCTTGTGCCAAGAGAGGTCAAGGCTTCCTGGGGAGTTTGGGTGGGAGTGTCTGGGAGACAGTGTATTTGTCTTTGGCCTGGCTAGTTCTCCATTCCATTATGAACATGCAGGCCAGGGTTTCTGTCATCTTCCTGGGTTCAGGTGGGCCTAACTGTGACAAAGGTGGAGGATGGGGAAAGGTGAGAGTAGAGGATCTGGAATTGCCATCACCCTATGGGCTTTTGGACAGTTCCTGCTTCTCTCCTTTCCTCACAGGGGCACATACCTTCCTACCCTCCTTTCCACCCATCCCATGGAAGGTCCTTTCCCTCAATCCCAAGCTCTCAAACCTCAGGTCCCAGGCTGGGTCTAGATGCTGCCATCCCTCCTCTTCCCACAGAACCACCACAGAGTGCTGGACTTCCCTCAGAGCTGTGCCCAAGTGCTGTGGCAATGCCCGCCTCTGCTGAGGGGCCTCTCTTACTCCTGGGGCCACCCACAGCCACTGCATCATGTGCGGGATACTAACTCCCCATTTAGCCTCCTTGCTGGGATCTCACAGCCCTGTCCCTGGACAGCCACTTCCTTGACCTCTACATCTGGGCCTCAACCTCACTGACTGTGCCCCCCATAGACTCATAAGGGCGCCCAGCTCAAGCCTGCACAGCCAAGCCATGGGGGTGGGAGCGGGGGATGGACCTTGCCCTGCATGTGGCTCTGGTCAGATTTTATTTTTCAAAACGGTGAAAAATCTGTTAACACTACCTATGGTTCACCATTTACACTGAACCCCTCCCTTCACTGAACCCCATCCTGGGGTACTTTTGGCCACCACATTGGATTTTTCCCTGTGAATTCCCTTCTCTCTCTTTCACCTGCCTTAGCCCAGCAGCGATTTTCAAAATTCCTGACCTCTAGGGGTACACCTTGGAACTGTAGTTCCCACAAACAGGCACATGGAGGCGACTCTGGGAGAGCCACTGGGGCAGGTTCGCCCAGCTCTGGGGGGAAAATGTACACCCAGCATCTGTCAGGTGGGGTGCAGCGCCATTACCATGGGCTCTGACTACTTGCTGAACATCCCAGATAATTCTGGACAGGAGTTGTGGCTGGGGAAAACCCAGGTTTTCCACTACCCTGCATTCTTCACCCCAGCCCAGCACCATCTTAGGCAGGTCAATGGTGTCCACAGACAGGCCGGTTACGCTTGAAGGCAGGGCCCCTGAGGTTCTGAGTTTCTCCTCCTTTGGACTGAGCTTGGGGCTCTCTTGGAAATAAACCTAATGATTCTTATGGAGGTTACACTGGCCTTAGTTTCGGACAGTTCTGGGTTTACATCTTACCTCCATTACTTGTGTGATTACCCCAGTCACTTACATGCACCAAGCTTTGGCTTCTTCAATGGAAGAGTAGGCTGCAATTATCCATCATGGAAAAAAGAATCTTTGGAATAACCAGTTGAATTGAAATTAAAAAAATCCAGACAAATGTGACTTGGTTGGGGCAGGACTCCTCTCTGTTTTCCACCCCAGGATCTAGAGGGTTAACAGAGGCTGCCTGGGGCACGGACTCCCTTCAAACTCCCCCCTACTTTAATATCACAAAGAGAAGCCAATCTCTATCCTCTCAGCCCTAAGCCACCAATCTTCTTTCTGTCTCTACAGACCTGACTATTTTAGACATTCACATACAGTCATTTCCCTTTATTCCCCTTTCCAAGTCTGCGGATCCTGTGGACTATGAACCTCTATGAAGGTTGAGCCTGAACTCGTACAGACGTTTTTCTTGTCATTATTCCCTACACAAAACAGAACAACAGCTATTACACAGCATTGCATTATCTTAGGTGTTATAAGTCACGTAGCGATGATTAAAGCATATGGGAGGTGCTAGGTTAGTCTCCAGCGCTATACTTACTCAGGCCTGGAACATCTGGATTTGGGTACCTGAGGAGGTCCTGGGACCACCCCCGTGTGGACAGAGGGGCAACTAAACAGAATCATACAACACGGGGCCTTTTGTGTTCATTTTTTGCACTTAACATAATGTTTTCAAGGCTCACCCATGCTGCACGGATGTGTCTACCCATTCAGCCACCCAGGCCCACGCAGGTTGCTTCTAGCTCGGCTGCTGTGAATATTCGGGAGGTTATTACATTCACGTGGCTTCCTTGTCCTCCCAGATAACCATGCCTGCGCTCCCCAGTCTGCCCAGAGCTAAGAGGAGGGAAAGAGCCTGGAGTGTTAGACTCAACCCAAAAGGAGCCTTGGGGTCACGGAGTTAGGGGGACAGGGAGGCTCCCCACCTTCCCACCAGCTGGGAATCCCAGTGTACAGGGCGCTGTGTCAGGTGCCAGGGAGAGATCAGGGCTCTAGGGGGTGAGGGGTGGGGGATACAGGAGCCAGAAGAGCTGGGGTGTGTGTTTGTGGGGAGGGAGTGGGCAGTAGCCATGTGACCTGGGCCTTGGCGTCCTGGGGTGGCTGGTTTAACCGGGGGATACAAGGGCTGGATGAGGAAGCCAGGCCTGAGGAGCTCCTGCCCTGTTGGCTGTTCAGGGGCTGCCTATCCTGCCTCGGTGCAGACTCATAAGCACCTCAGCTGCTCACACTTCACCTGGCCCACCCTCCCCCTCTCTCTCCCCTCCTGCCTTCCAGGCCTTTGGCAAGGCCCCTTCACCCCCATGCCTCACTGCCTTGTCCTATGACTTGTCCCACCTAGAAAGTGGGTTCCCTCTACCCATCTGCCTGACTGGCCACTGCTTAATTTTTCTCTCACCTTTTTATTTAGAAAAATTGCAATAGTGCAAGGAACACCACATGCCCTCCATTGTAAATGTTTCCCTGCATGGGCACATACTCTCCCCTCCCCCTCATGGGCTTTTTTCTTCTGAACCATTTGAGAGTTAGATGACTGCACCACCACGGTGAAACAGGTCAGAAAGCCTCTCCTAAGAACACTCCCTCGGAGGTTCTGAGCCCTCCATGGACTTTCCCAGCTGAAGCAGGACCCAGGAAGCCTCCCTGCTGGAGGTGGGTCACAGGCTCAGCTATCTTCCTTCCTTCCTTTCTTTTATTTATTATTTTTAAAGATTTATTTATTTATGTATACAGAGGTGCGGGGGATGAGAAGATTAACCAGAGACAGAGTGGGGAGCAGAACAGGCAGATCTACTGAGATACACTGCTGAGGGGAGCAGCGGGCAAGGCAGGAGATGTCTGCTGCGCCATGTGGGAATCTCCCCTGCCTGGCAGTGGCTGCCTACAGCTTCGTAGTGCTGAGGCTTAACCCCTTGTGCCACCAAGGAGCCCCCTGCCTTCCTTTCTTCTAAAGTAGACTTCATTTTTCAGAAGAGTTTTAGATTTATAGAAAAATGGAGAAGATTGTTCAGAGAGTTTCCATATTAAACCCCATACCCAATTTTCCTATTAAGAACATCTTACATTGGTATGGCACATCTGTTTCAATTGATGAGCTAGTATCAACATATAATTATCAATAATATTAGCAATATTGTTAACACTTTGTGTGCCAGTGCCCTTTAAATTTACCAGCCCTTGGGGCTGGCCATTTTCTGTGCCACTGCATGAATGGTATAAGCATTCAATAAAACACACACAACTTCTGAACTACTGTATATTAAAAAAACTGTAATATCTCTCATAAAACACCTTACACTTTCACCAAAACAATGTATAAAGCTTCTAGACTGAGTACGATCAAAGAAATAGCTCCTAATAGTTCCAAATAAATCCACCGTGGCGTGAAAAACCGAAGACTAGATGAACACGTATTAATATGTGAGCGGCCACCTGATACTGGGGACAATAAACACGTACTAATATGTGAGCGGACCACAAGGTGTTAATATTATTTTTTAACCTAATGGCTCTTTTCTGTCCTAGGATCTCAAGTTCCATGTGGTCATCATGTCCTCTTGGGTTCCTCTTGGTTGTGACGGTTTCTCAGATTCCTCTTGTTCTCGATGACCTTGACTTCTGAGCAATCCTGGCCAGATACTTTGAAGGGGTCCCTCTCCTGGGATCTGTATGTTTTTGCTCATGCTTGGACTGGGATTGAGTTCTGGGGGAGGAAATCACAAAGGTAAAGTGCCACTTTTTCCTATATCACACCAAGGACATTTAGGCTATCAACATGGTTTATACTGATGCTGACCTTCATCACTTGCCTGAGGTCGCATCTGTCAGTTCTCCCACTCCCGCGTGCTGTCCTCATTGGGAGAAACTGAGTCTGCAGGCCATGCTGTGGAGGGCTGTGCGTCTCTGTGAGGGTGCCCTGGCGACAGACCTCTTTGTGTGTAGGCGGGGGATTTGTCTTTCTTCCTCCACTTATTTATCCAATTGTTCATTTACTTATGTTAATCTCAATCTTCATTTTTGCTCTTGCTCAGTAATAATCATTCAGCAGCCAATCATTGATGCATATTTGCACACATGACGGCTGTTCATGGGGAAGTCAGAGAAAACTAAGTCACCCTCCCTGCCTTCCAGGAACTCCCAGCCTAGTTGGGGGTGGGGTGGGGTGAGGGACAGCCAGGTCACACACACTGTGGCAAGCGCTCTGATGGGGCAATCACGAGCATTTGGAGGAGCCCAGAGGCAGTCCCTGCTGGGCAGTGGGGCTGGATGGGGTTTGCTATGTGGCAAAATGATGAGTGGGTGCCAAGGGTAGGGGGCCTGAGAGGGACTCAGGTGGCTCAAAGCTTGGTGATCAGGAGCACGGGGCCAGGCGGGGGCCAGGTGGGATGTTGGGACACAGGGATATTTGGCTGGAGGGGAAGGTTGGGCCAGATTATGGCCGACTTTTGTGTCTACACCTGGGATTGGACTTCATCTTGTTCACTCAGGGGACACCCGGTAGGTTTGTGTGAATGAGTGGGGAGGGCAAGGCTGTGTGGCAAGGGCACATTGGCCTTGGTGAGATGCTGGAGGTGGGCCAGTGAGGAGGCTGAGGAGACAATGGCTGGTGTGTGGCTGTTATTGTCATATCAGTTTGTATTTGTTCTCTCTCCTGCCTGTTTCCAGCAGTAACTGCCAGGCTTTAGGCTGGGCTGGGGTGGAAAGAGAGACAGGCTGAGGCAGAAGCTCAACTGGAGCTTGACCCTGAAGTAAAAGCTGAGGTCAAGGAAAGCCAGGTTTTTTTCTGCCCAGAATATGGATAGAAGAAAGGATGGAGGTGAGGCTCATCCGCTGGGAGGGGATGAAAAGGAAAGGTATGGGCCACTTTAGAGCAAGCACTGTCAGAGAGAGCTCCTACTATGTGCTCCTACTGTGCACCTGCCACTATTCTCAGGAACAAAGGTGACATCTTTTAGTTAATGGCTGTACGGTTCCTGGTTGGTGTAGGTGGGAGATCACAGAACCCCAGGTCCTGAAGGGGCTATGGAGACTGGAGTCCAGTGGTTTCTACGGCGCCAGGGCTTGGCAGCGGTAGAAGGACAGGGCACGGTCTTCCCTGGGAGCAGGGGCCTGGACAACCCCTAGTCAGAGAAAGAGCTGCAGGAAGGACTAAGCTTGAGTTCCTTGCCAGTCTGCTACATGGCAAAGACCTGGAGTGAAGTTTATTGAAAGGAAACCGAGCACCCTTGTTACACACCCAGGTGTCTGGTGGGCGCACGCAACCTGGAGATGAGAGGCTGGGCTGAGGGGAGAGGTGGCTGGGGCAACACTGTGGAGGGATCCAGAGCGGGTGGAGAAGCCAACCCTGTGGCTGTTGGCCAGCCCCCACCCCCTGGGCCTGCAGCTCCCGGAGCCCCGCCTGCTCACCTATGTAGGTGAAGCCCTGCTGTAGAAAGAACACTGAGACTTAAAAAAGCTCAAACCTAACCTCAAGCGTCATTGCTCCTGGCTAGGGCACACCTCCGCACCATGTGCAGATGAGCCAGCTGGGAGTGGGAACGCCCTTCCTTGGGGCTATGCTGATCCAGGGCTGGGAGCCTGGGGAAATGAGGGCTGCTGGCCAGGCTGGGTCAGTGGGTACACCTGGCAGTTGGTCAAAGACCTGGCAGCTGGACTTACTGGGACGTGAAGGCAGGGGGTCTCTCCTACTGGGAGGCAGGGGAGCAGGAGAGAGGCTTCAAGAGGACCGGGCCTTGGGGCTCTTTCTACAGTAGGGAGGGGTATTATGATCTCTGAGTCACCTGGGACTGGGGTGAGTGCTACTTATGATCCCTAGACTTCTGAGTTTTGTCCCTGGCCTGTCACTGCTGACTCACTGGCGGCCTGTCTGCTGGTCTCTGGGTCAACCAGCTGGTTTCTCTCTCCCTCTCAGTGTGTCACAGAACCACAGTCATCAGGTGTGTGCCCTGCCCAGGCTGCTTGGAGGACTAGGGTGCCGGGCTCCTAGATTCTCTGAGGCCCCACCCTTGGGATGGAGAGAAAGCAGGACGTCTCCTTGCTCTGCCCACAGCGGATGAGGCCCATCAGTGGGCTTCTCCGGGGCTCCAGACTGGCCCTGGTTCAAGATATCCCTGCCCCTGATGAAATCCCGCCTCTCCCATCCTAAGGCTTCATCACCCACCCCAGAGCAGGGCAGCCTTCCTGTCTCACTCCCCACAATTAACCTACCATGCTGGCTCAGGTGCCTCCCCACAAGTCAAAGCTGGCAGGGCCAGCACTTGCTCCGAACCTGTGCCCAGCTACCCTGTGGCCCCAAGCTCCTGGGTTGGGCATCTGGACCGTTTCTGATGCTTTCCAGCCCAGCTCCACCACCTAAGGCTCCATACTCCTCAAATCCACTTCTCCCACTCCCCACCTCCTGACCCTTGCCACACCCCTTTTTGGAGAACTCTCTTTCTCTTTTTTTTTTTTTTTAAAGATTTTATTTATTTATGCATACAAGCTGGGGTGTAGGCCAGAGGTGTTGGCTGGTGAGAGGATTCACCAGAGACGGAGTGGGGAGCAGAACAGGCAGATCGACTGAAACACTCTGCTGAGGGGCGCGGTGGGCGAAACAGAAGAGGTCTGCTGCACCATGTGGGAATCTCCCCGGCTGGGTATCAAACTCATGCCACAGTGGCTGCTGATAGCTCCATAGAGCTGCGCATAACCGGTTGCGCCACCAGGGAGGCCTGAGAACTCTCTCTTGAGAGATTTCTAAGCGTTTACCAACCTCCAGATCACCCTGCCACCTCCTCCAGGAAGCCTGCCCCACACCCCGGCTGGAGTTGGCTTGTTTCCTTTCCAGAGTCCATGGGGGCCTTAAGGACAGGCACTGGCCTGATTCTCACTGAGCTACATGCCCCACCCTGGACCTGGTCCAGCCTGTGCTCATTATGTTCTCATGAAAGAATAAAAGAAGAAATAATAAAGTGTAATAAACATGAGGGTGGCTGTAGAGGGTAAGCCCCAGCAGCAGTCAGGGCTGGGTGTGAATCCTGACCTTGTCATTACTCTGTGGCCCTGGACTGCCACATCAGCTCATCTCTAAAGTGGTAATGATGAGCTCCTGCGTGATTTTGTAGGGAGATAAAATGCTTTCCCATAAACCTCGGCACTGAGCCCAGTGCCTGACCCCTAGCAGGCAGGTACTCCACAAAGGTTTGCTGACCAGGGGACAAGAGGGGTTTGGAAGAAGGAGGTCTCCGGGGGGGTGGGGGGGGAGGACTGACTGCTGACTGCTCCATCAGACTAGCGGGTCCTCAGGGATCCCCTGGCCTCAGGCCCTCTCCTGACACCATCTGGGGAGAGTTGCATATAGATGGACAAGCAGAGGGGATGGGAGTTGAGGGAGGAGAGTTGGGGGGGAAGGAGGCCTCTGGCCTAGGCCTGGAAGAAGCAAAGTACCCTGTGAAAGGCTGGGCTGTTGTGTAGGATAGTGAGGATAGCCAAGGTCACGTGTACGTTTGGGGTTCTTTGAAACTGCTGGACAGAATTTGGAAACAGATGCACTAATTTAGAGGAAAATAATTAAAAATTTCAGCCTCATCCTTTCTTGAAGTCTCCTTCCTTCCACAGAATCCTTGCTCCTCTCTGAGCCCCTCTGTGAAAACCAGCCCTTCCTTCACTGAGCCCTTCCCTATCTCTGAAGCCATTCCCCACTTTGTCCTGCCCCAAGAAGTGCCCTCCGTGGTACTCCAGCCAGGAGGCAGCCTTGCTTCTCCTCCTTGGAGACACCCCAGATATGGCCACCTCCCCACCCCCACCTTTTCCCTTAACCCACTTGGGGCCCTGGCCTGGGGGCAGCACCTGCTTAGCCAGTCTGGCCAGCCAGGCTTGTCATTACCCCACCCCCTGCCAAGTGGGGAGGATGGCCACCCTCTGCAGGCTGCCAGACCTGGGGAGCTGGGGGAAAGGATGGGGGTGCTATACTCAGCCTGGGCAGGCCCTTTTCTGAGTGCAGGGCCTGGGACTTTCTCAGGCGGGAGCTGGGCCTGCTGGACACCTGTGAGCACGGCCAGAAGAATCTCTCCCAGCCAGTGGGCCTGGCTCCTTGGGCTTTCACTGCCTTCTGCAAGCTTCCTGGCAGCTGGGAGGGAGGGCAGCAATGTCCTCCTTCTTACCCAGATGAGGACATAGGTTGGGAGAAATTCATTCGTTACCCAATGTCACAGAACTGGTAGTGGCAGGACTGGGACTTCATCCAGGGAGGGTTGGGGTCATTTCAGATGAAAGCCACAAAGGGGCCACCACACCCTCCCTTGGATTCTGAAAGTCCCAGCAGAGAGCTAGCCCCCCAGCTGAGGCTGAGTCTGCCCTGGGGGAAGTCCCCATGGCTGTCCGAGCCCTCAGGAGGTAGCTGGTCCACACCGGCCTGGCCTGGAAGTGACCAAAGTGATGAGCTGTTTACAGTGCACTCCAAGTTCGCGCTCCTTCGGGAACACGCGGGAAGAAAGCTCCGAAGGGGCCTGGCGACACCAGCCTTGCACTCACTGCAGGTTATTTACTGACATTTCAACCATTTATAAGTAAGGGCAGCGTCCCTGGCTAAAAAAAGAACAGGATCTGAGAAGTTAGCGAACTCCTTCTTGCAAAAGTAAATATTGAATAGTTTTACTATGCGACTTCCAGTGAGACCGATTTTGTTTTAGTCAAAGTGAGGCTGCTTCCTTTAGCTCTTCCAAAAAGCCACTTGATTTTATAAGGATCAAATTGTTATGTTTTGTGGGGACAAATAATTTTAAGTTGACACTGGCTGACCTGGCCTTAGTCTTCCTGCTCCTAGAACACAAGGAGTGAAGGCCTCTGCGTCCTGGGTTCACTCGGCTCACAGAGATTCTTTTGACCACCCTCAAGGGGATCTGGTGGGCACAGGCCCTGGGCTAGGCAGCAGCAGGCTGGCTCAGGGCTGGGCCTCCCAGGGATGCTTGGGGAGCTAGGGGTGTATGCACGTGCGCGTGTGCATGTGTGTGCATGTGTGTGTGCATGTGTGTATGCATGTGTGTGCATGTGTGTGTGCATGTGTGTGTGCATGTGTGTGTGTTGTGATCAAGGACTTGGCTAAGCCCCTGGGTCTCGGGGTCAGGGGTCTGGAAGTCCCAGCTCCTGCCTGGTGTGTGCAGGATGGGAGCTGAGTGGCTCCCATTGTGCCTCTTGACCTTGGCTCCTTCCTTCTCTTGGTGCTTAGCTTTCTGGCTCACGAGGCAGTTTCACATCCTCATGTCGTTCACAGCCATATTCGATAGGAGAGGGGCCCTAGTGTCCTTTCACAAAGGTGGAAGTAGAGGCTCAGAGATGGAACTGGCTTTCCTGAGGTCACAGGGCTGGCATGATGGTCGATAGCACTAAAATTGCTAGTTCTGACAGCAAACTTTTTGGCTCACAAGGCATTTTTCACATCGTCATCATATTTCACACCTGTCTTCAATGAGGGGGGGCAGGGGTGGCTGCTAATAGTCTCATTTTCCAAAGAGGGAAGCTGATACTCAAAACTGGCTTCCTCAAGGTTCTGTGTTGGTAAGGTGGTTATGGGTGGCAGGGATGGGTTAAGGCATCTGGGCGGGGAGGGAGAGGGCCATCTTGATCGAGAGCAGCATGTATAGTCCAATTCTACTGGCATAAAATTATGCTGTGTATATTGGGAGAAAGGAAAAGGAAAAAAAAAAAGTAAGTGCCAACCCTGCCTTTCCTGTCCCCAAAACAAAGGTGATGTGTGGCGGGCACATTATAAAATGTCACCGTGGAAGTTTATCTAAGTGGTTGGGAGAAGGTGGGCTCAGGGCTCAGGGAGCTAGAGCAGGTCCAGAAGTGCCTCTGCTTTGCTGGTGCTTTCCCTGCATAGGGGGCTGGTGTCTCCACCAGCCAGTGTCTCCTGGTGTAAAGCATCCAGAACTCTGTCCCGCTCCACTTACAGCTTCCCAGGGACACCCCTCCTACTCCTCCTGCCCACCTAGGTCCCCACCCCCACCTGAGCTCCCTGCAGATTTCCCCTGCCCCTTTACTGGCACCCCTTCTCCCTGAAGCCCCCCACCCCACCGCCCCCAGTCTCCCTGTTCCTCCCCAGTCTCTGATGTGCTTGGCTGAGCTAGCAGGGTTGGACAGCTTTTTAGTCATTTCTTTTGGGTGGCAGGTGCAAGGCCTGCCTGCTCCCTTCCCCCATGCATTCCTAAGTTCCAGTTGACTGTATCCCAGGAGAACAAAGACAGGAAGTTGGCAGGGGAATATATGTGTGTGTGTGTTGGGGGGAGGGGGTTTGGCCATCTGGTCAACTCACTTTTGTACTCAAAAAGCTTGAAGAAGGGCAGGGACAATGGGTAAGGGGCACCTGGCTAGGAGGCTCTGATGATGGAGTGCCCAATCCATCCGGGCAAGCCCCCGGCCACCCCCTGTGCCTCAGTTGACTCATTTGTGCAAAGGCAGTAAGAGTCCCTGGCCTGCTTGCTGGCAAGGGGGCTGGGGTGAGGTCATGCCGGAAAGCCCTTGTTGTCAATCTCAGGTAGTTATCTCTGTTGTTCAGCCCATAGGCCTGGGTGCTGATCCTCAGAGCCTTGTAAGGAAAATCCCAGGGGGTGTGGCCCAGCAGAAACCATCCCTGTTTGTTTTGTGTGTGTGCCCATGGGGGAAGGTGTGGGGAGAGCTGCAGAGGGCAGCTGGGAACTGGGAGAGAAAGCCTCCTCCTTGCTGAGCACCTACTATGTGTCAGCCCCGTGCTAGGCACTGAGGTTGACTCAGGCATTACTTCTGGCCTCCGGGAGCCCCCAGCCTAGTGGTGGTGGTGTTATAGGGCAGCCCCTATATAAAATGGGGTGCCTGTCTGGGGGTTCTCACCCATGCACTTAAAAGGAACTTTTAAGACTCAACTACAGACACACACAATAAAATTAATAAAAAAGGGAAAAAGATAAAGAATAAATTGGTGAATGTGCCCTACCAGTTCCGCTGAGCTGGAACCTCAATGGCGCACTCCAAAAAACTGGCGATCCACAACCACGAGCAATTGCCCCCCTCCCCAAGCTCACAGGTGTGATTTTTAAAACCCAAAACCATTTAACTCCACCCTCAGTCCTCAGCATCCTTCCTTCGGTGATGATGGCATTATGGGATTTGTAGTCCTAGGTGTCTTGGATCTCTCTGGTTTGAGGTGGGGGTGGGGTCCTGGGACACTCCCCTTTCCTGAGGACCACACTCTTACGGTCGTAGTGGGGGGAGCGACAACAGATGCGTTTACAGTCAACCATATACAACTTCCCCATCATGCTAGGTGGGCCGAGCCAGCCCTGAGGTTCATCACTCAGCTGCCAATTCTGCCTCAAAGGCTTCCCGTGGCTGAGGCTCACAGACAGCTTCACCCTCAACCATGTACACTTGGTGGTTTTCCCACAGGAAGCTCAGGGACCATGGGGCTGGGTCATCTCAGGTGGCTGGACAAGGCTGGGGTTCGGGGATATCTTGGAGCCCTGGCCCCCAGCAACAATGTTCTCCATTCAGTCCTGCAGCCTCATACCACTCCAGGGGAATCCATTCCTGGTGACTTATCATCCGTGTTCACTGCAGCATAACCCAAGGCTACAGTGTGCCAGGGGAGGGGACAAGAGCACCCCTTCATATCAAACTCAAGTCCAAGTTCTTTCTCCCCTTCAAAGACCCTGTCCCCTAGGACTCTGCACCCATCCTGGCCTTATCGGATGGCTGCTCTGTGTGTCTGCACAGAGTAAACACTCATTTGTTGGACAGGTGTCCCTGGGGGTGGCCCACAGCTTGCTGTCAGCGGCCTCCCTCACCCAGTTTCAGTCAAGCAATACCCAGCTGGAACAAAGTCCACTGGATGAAACTTCCATGGAAGGGGGCAGGTTTCCTCTTCTCTGGCCTAACAGACATCAAAGGAGCCTCTTCCTCTGGCAGGAATGGGAAGTCAGGGGCGGGGGTGGTAGGCAGAGATGCGGACAGCAGGCACCAGCAACTCATTCCCCCAAACTGGACCTCACCAGGTCGGTGCCAAGACTGCTGGTGAGGCAAACACATGGATGACGAGAATCATAATAGCAGATCAGACCAGCGATGATGGTGGTAATGATGGAGGAGATGTAACTCAAAATAAGATTAGAATTAGACCCACACAAGAAAGTGGGGGTAGAAGAAATCAACATAACCATTAGCACAATCCCTAGGTGCCAGCTCCTAAGTTACAAAACATAGGTAGGAGCCAGACTGCAGTCCAGGGGCAAAGATATGGAGATTGAGCCCATTGTACAATCTCAGGGTCTCTTTTCTAATTCTAGCTAGCCAGTAAACAGACAGCCAACCTCGAAGATGAGCCCCTCCCAACTGAAAGAAGGCTCTATCAGTGCCATCCCTGCAAGAACTCGGGGCAGCCATTTTCTCTGCCCACCTGTTCCTATGCAGGTGCTTTCCTTTACCAACTCTGTTCCTCTGCAGGGCAGCGGCCTGTCTGCCCGTGACCTGCACCACGCAGGCCTCTCTCAGCATACCTGCCCCCTCAGAGGGGCAGCTCTTCCTGTCCACTTGTGTCTGTGCAAGTGTCCTTTACTTCCTTGTCTTAATAAACCTGTTCTTTAAGTATAACTGAGTCTCTCTCTCATAGAGAAACTTGCCGCGTGTCGCCGAGGGGAGCTCTGGTGAAAGCTTCGCAGAGTGGACCCAAGGACCCTGCTCCGCTCTCCAATCTGTCGACTCCAAAACGGCATCAGTAAGGCCACAACAGCAGTCACCCAGGGGTGGGGACTCTTTGACATTCATCCTGGGAAGGGGTCTCCGTCCCCACCCCTCCAGCCTGGAATGAAGGAGCCCTGGGGTGTAAGAACCTTGGTCTTCAGGCCCTGACCCTGGTTATGCCTGGCTGCCCCCTACCCTGGGCACGTCCAGGTGCCCACAGGGTGTGACTCAGTCTATCTCCCAGCTGACCTCAGCAGAGACCTGGGGGCAGGGGACAGGGCAGTTTCCTCTGAGACTGACTCTCCAGGAGAGTGACTCAGGAACCCAGGGCTGGGGCCTGACAGTGCCTTTGTGGCCAGGCTCTGGAATCCAGAGAAACTGGTCAGGGGGAGGCCCCAGGGACTGAAGCCCCTCCCTCTGCTCCCGCCCACCTACAGAGCCTTATAACCCTTCCGGCCTCGAGCTGGGAGTGCAAGGCAGCTGTCTGCAGGAAAGAACTGGTCTGGCTATGCTGGCTGATTCTCTCGGCTTCTGATTCTCCGGAGACACTCGGTGGCTTCTGACTCGGGTGAGGACACTCGGGGGCTGTTCCTGGCTGCTCCAACTGACTTTGCCTCTGAACTCGCAGAGAGAGGCCTCCTGTGGCCGCTGAGTGTCCATCCTCAGTGCTTGGAAGCCCACAGCCCGCAGGGCCAGACCCCCACAGGCTTTCGGTTCTAGACCCCGGCAGACGCTGAGCGATGGCTTCCATGGGGCTGCAGGTGATGGGCATTGCTCTGGCCGTGCTGGGCTGGCTGGGGGCCATCCTGAGCTGCGCGCTGCCCATGTGGCGCGTGACGGCCTTCATCGGCAGCAACATCGTCACGTCGCAGACCATCTGGGAGGGCCTGTGGATGAACTGCGTGGTGCAGAGCACCGGCCAGATGCAGTGCAAGGTGTACGACTCGCTGCTGGCGCTGCCGCAGGACCTGCAGGCGGCCCGCGCGCTCATTGTGATCTGCATCATCGTGGCGGTGCTGGGCGTGCTGCTGTCCGTGGTGGGCGGCAAGTGCACCAACTGCGTGGAGGACGAGAGTGCCAAGGCCAAGACCATGATTGTGGCGGGCGTGGTGTTCCTGCTGGCCGGGCTGCTGGTCATGGTGCCCGTGTCCTGGACGGCCCACAACATCATCCAAGATTTCTACAACCCGCTGGTGGCCTCTGGCCAGAAGCGGGAGATGGGCGCCGCACTCTACATCGGCTGGGCTGCCTCCGGCCTGCTGCTTCTCGGAGGAGCCCTGCTCTGCTGCAGCTGCCCGCCCCGCACCGACAAGCCCTACTCGGCCAAGTATGTCCCCGCTCGCTCTGCCCAAGGCAGCAACTACGTGTAAGGTGCCGCCGTTCCGCTCTGACGCTTTGGCTTTGTTTCTCGGTGGACTGAGCTAGGAGCCGCCTCGGACCCTGGGATGGCCCGACCACAGGCTGCGGGCTGAAGGGGCTGGGCAAGCAGGGACTGAACCAGGCCAGGAGCCCTCAGCCCCTCTGGCCCTCTTGGACCTGACCATGGCCAACCTCTACAAGGATGGACAGAAAGACTCCTGGGCCACTCTCCTCTGAGTGGTCACAGATATGGGGAGGGGGCTGGAGTGACAGGGTGTGGCGGTAGAGCTGGGAGCTGGCGCCTGCTGGCCAGGACAGCTCAGCCTCGACTTTGTTTGGGCTTTGAGTGGGTGCCCTGCCCATGCCTGTGTTGACCACTGTCCCCTTCTTTGATCTCCTCCACTCCCTCTGCCCACATCGTTGGGTGGGTCAGCGAGCACTGGGCTGTCCCTTGCCCACAGAAACCTGTGGCCATGAGACTGGCTGGGGCCTTGCTCACCCATCTGCCTGGTGGCAGAGCACAAAGTGGACAGACGGGTTTAGAGGGGAGGGGTGAAGGCGCTACAAACTGGTTTGGGTAGTGGTGGGGGAGGGGGCTACTGAGGCAGCCCACTTGGCCTCCACCCCTTCCTACCATCCTGTTCCTGCCACAGCCAGGCAGCACCCGGATTCTGCCGCAGCAGAAGGACCCTGCCCCTTGAGACTGGCTACCTCTGATGGATGCCCTGTCAAGGTCATTGGCCAGCCTGGGAAGGGCAGGGGGAGTGGTCTTTGGCTGGCCCTCATCCCAGGACATCCTGGGGCTTTTCCCTGCCTCCTATGCAGTTTCTGTTTTGTAATTTAAGATCTGTTTGTCACTGTAGTTACTATTATTTTCTATAATAAACGGACCTGTGCACAGGAAGGCTCTGTATTGTTTCTGAGTTCAACTGTGGAGCTGGGCAGGGCAGGCCTCTGAGCCTGGATGGTCTGTGAGGGGCAGAACACTTAAAACTCTGGTTCCGGGGGATGGTGTAGAACTGGAACTGGCTTGACTTTTGGAACCACCTTGTTCAAGTTCTCATGTGCTAGAGGGTGTACCTGTTCACAGGAATGTACACAGATGAGAACACCCAGCCTTGGGCAATGTCCTGTCCTGTCCCTCTGTCCCAGCTTTGTCTGGCAGTCAGGCAGGTCTGGTCACCTCCAAGTCCTACCTCCAAGCTTTTGCTCAGACTATTCCTGTCCTCTCCTTACTTTCTCCGCCCCTCAGAATCCTGCTTATCCTGAAGGTCCAGCTCTGGGCCTCCTCCCCCAGGAAGCCTTCCCACCCTGGTGCCTGTTGGGAGGACCACCATCAGCCCTGTTTATATCCAGCCCCACAGTGCTGTTAGTCATCCAAGCCCTTTCACCTGCCCAGCTGGGGGCTGCCTCCAAGCCCTTTATAGATGAGGAAATCGAATCCTGGATGTGTGAAAGTGGCCAGGGCCAGCCAGGAGCCCTTGAGCTCGGGAGGGCGCATCAGCTGGGAGTAGTCAGAGTCACATCTGTGGCCCAGCTGTTGTGCCTGCCTCAGGGATGGCCTGGGCTCGGGGCCCTCTCTGTCCTGTCACTTCTCGTTTCTGTCCTCAGCGACAGCTGGTACAAAATAATCACAGAACCACGGTCCTGCTGCTCCTCGGGGCCAGCTTTAATGAGCAGACTCTCCTGAGAGGTAGGTTGGCCTGGTGTCCCACTGTAGAGATGAAGCAGAGGAGTTCCAAGGATGGGCCAAGGCCACCGGGAAGGTCAGTGACCTGCCGGGGATTGGGGAATGGGCCTCACCCCCTCAACCCTGACTCCCGCTTGCTGCTTTTGGTACAGGTAGATGATGCCAGAAATGAAGCCCTCACTGTCAGAGGAGCCAGGCATCACCTCGAGCTCAGAGGTGGCCAGTTCCCACCTGTCCACAGGCCAGGTCACCAGGTGTTCCCATGCCCCGGCCTGCTCCAACTCATGCAGCGTGGTCTCCAGCACCGCCTTGTAGCGAAGGTTGGATGGGTTGGTCCTGGTGGTCAGACACACCAGCCCGCCTGAGGATGGAGAGGGGAAGTAAGTGCGGGAGGGGCAAGGTTCCAGGCCTGGCCTGGGAATGGGGAAGGAGCTCAAGGGCACACTGTTGCCAGCTTTGCCCCAAGGCCAGTCTTTCCCATCTCCAGCCTTCCGTGGGCACGCCTGGCTGCCCCCCCCACCCCATCCCCCACCAGTTCCCTCTACTTCTTTAGTTTGACTGATACCTTCTCTACCTTTTGAGGTTCAAGTCAAGTGACCTTAATGCTTGGAATTCTTAGCCAATTCCCTGGACAGAGGGGTCTTGCTTCTCACTGCTCACCCAGCCCCTCTGCTGGAAGGTAAGGCTGTGTGTCTAGAAGCACAGGAACATGGGCTTTGAACTTGGGCACGTCTCTTCACCTCTCTGGACCTCACTTTCCCAGCTTGCACAGAGAGGATGGTTACTCTGTCTCACAGGAACACCAGCACAGCCAGCAAGCATTGGCTGAAGGAACAAGTGACTGTGTCACTTGTCTTCTCTAGACACCTACAGCATATCCAGTGTGGCTCAGAAACACTTGGGAGATCAACGTCCGGGAGGCTTCCTGGAGGAAAGGGTAAGGGGAGGCAGGGCGCTGCTGGAGGAGGGGGCTCCGGGAAAGGATGGACTCACTGAAGGAAGGTTCCGAAGCTGGGGCGCCTATGGCACGCGGGCAGGCAGACAGGGCTCTGGCCAGCACAGGCTGGGCTAGGAGGCCTAGTCCTTACCAGTTTAGGCTATGGGAGTTTCCTGTCCCTAGGTCAACCTTTACCTCTCCTCTGTCCCCACCAATCTTCCTGCATCTGTCAGCTACCATAGTTCCCTGAGGCCAAAGCCTGCCCAGACCTGCCCAGACTTAGCCACAGCCCCTGAGGGCTGGCTGGGGGAATGAGTGGGGCAGGAAGAAGCTGTGGCAGAGCGCCTCCAGCCTTTGGTGCTCACACCCTGCCCCCCGCAGTTCCTTTCTACTTATTCAGCTTGACTGATGCCTTCTCCACCCTTTGAGGTCCAAGTAACCTTTGCTCTGGCAGAGCGCCTCCTGGCACCTGATCCCCTCCTACTGCCAGACCAGTGCCTCCTAGCCCTCCTCCTCTGACTTTGCTTGAGTCACCTCACAGTGTGGCCCTCACGCCCCATACCTGGCCTCAGAAATGTCTTTGAATTCTTGGAACACTGAGCACTCGCAGCTCTTGTGGGCCTACCTCTGACCCAACTGTTTTCCCGGAATTTGGTGACGGAGGCCCAAAGGGTAGGTCTGCGTCTTCTCCCCAGAGGCAGGGCAAGGCACAGAGTAGGGCACAGCAACGAAATCCTCACCTGCACAGCAACCTCACGTGTGATATTTACAAAAAGTGCTCACATCTATCATCTCACCCAGCAGCCCCATTTCACAGAGAACAGGATGGAGACTCACCTAAGGCTGCCCGTGAGTCAGTGAGGAAGCTGGACAATGAGGGGATTGAGCTGAGCCGCTTCTACGCAAAGCCCAGGGAGATATTACATTACCCAATTCTCGCCTAATCCTACAGGGGAGGGGCTATGCTGCTCTCCTGACCCGTGAGAACCCAGCGGCTGGAGAGGAGGGTGTGACTTAGCTGCTGCGGCTGCCCGTGGACTAGAGGGAAGCCGGCCACAAGCTGCTTTGCCCCATTGCCTGGGTCTGTTGATGGTGGCATCTGAAACCGAGCCCTGGGCTAACATCTGGTGGCTCAATGCCAGAGGAGGCTGTGTGGCCCTGGGCAGGACCCTGTCCCTTGCCTGGCTTGTGGGGTTCTGAGGCTGGTGTCTGGGGGTATGGAGAGGGGAAGGTATGTGTGTAGTTGGACAGCTGCTTCTCACCTGGCTTGGTAACTCGCAGGAGCTCAGGTATGGCACTGCAGGGCACCTGGCCATCGCTGAGGGCACCCACCATCAGCACTGCGTCAAAGGTCCCTGCATGGGCATGTGGGTGGTGGTTTGTTGTTGGTGTGGCCTCAGACCACCCTGGAGGACAGTGCCCAGGGTGGGGAGGGCCGGGCCTGTCACTAGCGTCTGCAGGATCCAGATCCTGTGGGCAGCGCGGTCCCGGGATGGGGTCAGACCATGGGGAGGAGGGATCAGCGAGAGGGGCTCACAGAGGTTCAGAGAGGTTCCCAGTGAGGCACTGGGGGACACAGAAGGGGAATGGGGGCTCGGGGAGGGTTTAGCAGGGGAGATGGCAGCTTGGCGAGCAAACGGGGATGTGTGAAGGTAGGTTTGGATAGGGAGTGGACATTGTAGTGTCAGGGTAAGAGGGGACGTACCTTCAGGGCTGGGCAGAGGCTCCTGGCCCAGGGTGCAGAGGCTGAGGTGCTGGTAGAGGCCACGGGCCCGGGCCTGTTCCAGCATCCCTGGGCTCCCATCCACCCCATGCAGCTGGAGGAAGCCCCGAGCCTGCAGCTGAGATGGGGGGTGCTGCTCAGTCACAGTTCACACCTTCCAACTGGACCTCTGAACCTCAGGAAGGGCAGTGGGCCCTGCATTGGATGTGGCTCAACTATTTGGGACCAGTGAGACGAGGTGCAGGTCAGAAGACAGGGCAGGAGATCTGGGGAGGCCTCACCTCAGCAGCCACCAGGCCAGTGCCACAGGCCACGTCCAGGATCAGGGCGGAGTGGGGAAGGCCTGGAAGGGCTTGGGTGAGGCAGTCCACGGCCAGGCGGGGGGCGCGGTACTGCAGGGTGGCCACATCCTGGGGACAGAGGGCTGAGCCAACTACCATTCCATGTTCCAGGTTTTCTGGGATTTCTCGTGGGGTGATTTAGGGTCAGCCAGGCCACGCTGTGTGTGTGTTGGGGCTAGGCCTGGCTGGCATTACAGTGAGAGGAGAAGCTGGCATGAGGTGCTTTCCTCTGCTAAGGGGCCAAGGCTACAGATTTAGCCCCCAGCCCTCCGCTTGAAGCTTCTCTTTTTATTCCATAGTGACCCATCAATGGTACTCCCTTAAGCAGCCCCTCTGCCTGGCCTACAGCCCTAGAGTGGGAGGTCTTGACCCTTGACCTTTAGGGCCTGCCAATCTGGAGCAGTGGGGCTGGTGAGAGGGCAGCGTTGCTGTGGGTGGGCAGGAGAGGGGCCAGTCCTTGAGGGGCAGAACTGCAGGATTTTGCACCCACTGAAGGGGCAGAAATTCTGGGATGATGCAAGGTTAGCTATCCCCACTTCACAGAGAGGAAAACTGAGGCTGGGCAAGCGGAGGGAGACTAACGTGAATAACTGGACAGGTCTACCTGGTCATATTCCAGAGCCCACTGGTCATAGAAGCAGAGCTTTTGGGCCAGGTCGGTGATGCCATGGGATGCCCCAACCCGGGCCAGCACCTTGGGCAGGCTCCAGCTGTTTTCCTGAGCCATCCTGTGAGAACACAGCCTTCTGTTCTAGCTCCAGCTCAATTTCCCGGCCCCGCCCCCAACCCCCTCCCGTCCACCGCTCCTCCCTTCCATGCCCACAGAGGAAGGCGGCCGTAAGGGGGAGGCCTTCCAGGTCACCCGCACAATCCCGTTTCACAATCCAGGGCACTGAGCACAGAGTGGACAAGACTGACTTCTGGGGTTCAGAGCTGGGGGAGGGGTGTTTCCCGTGCCTGGAGGAACTTGCTTCCAGCCTCCCCAGCGCTGCCCTGGTGAGCTGCCAGAGAGGCAGGAAAGGTAGGGGGTCAGAACTCACCGCGAGCCTGACAGCGCAAGCAGATGGGCACCGGAAGTCCGGCCCCGTCCATCCCCTCGCTGATTGGCTCGCCTCTAGGACTATCTTCCCAATCAAAGGAAAGCAATGACAGTCCGCCCTTCCGCCAGCCAATGAGCTCAAAGCTCTTGACCCCTCAAACTCCGGAACACCCCACACCCTGAGACTTCCACACTGTGGTTTTAGGATTTTCTGTATCCTCCTGGCTCTCGACATTCTTTATGGTTCCTGCAAGTAAAGTATTTATGCTGTGGGGTCCTCAGAATTCTTATGGGCCTGAGAGGCACCTAGGATCAGTCTTCATATTTAAAAAATGCTCACCAAGGTCTAGGCAGTGCTGTCTGAAAGAAAACTTGGCGGTGATGGAAATGTTCAATATGGTGGTCACTTGTTACAGGTAGCCTTTGAGCACTTGAAATGTGGCTACTGCTACCAAGGAGCTGAATGTTAAATTTTATTTTGTTTTTATAACTTCACATGTGGCTAGCATCCTCCCTATTGGAGAATGCGGGGCGGCGGGGGTGGGGGTGGGGGACCTTGTTAATGAAAATACACTCTATAGCCTTGCAGTGTCAGAGTCAGCACCCTTCACTTGGGTTGCTCCTCTGGGAGACCCTTAGGGAAGTTATTTGACTTGTAGGATCTTTTTAAAAATTTATTTATTTATGCATACAAGAACTGGGGTGAAAGTCAGAGGTGTGGGGTGGTGAGAAGATTCACCAGAGACAGAGTGGGGAGCAGAACAGGCAGATCCACTGAAATACACTGCTGAGGGGAGCAGTGGCGGAGACAGGAGAGGTCTGCTGCGCCATGTGGGAAGCTCCCTGGCCGGGAATCTAACTCGTGCTGCAGTGGCTGCCCATAGCTTCATACGCTGAGACTTAACCTGTTGTGCCACCAGGGAGGACCTGACTTGTAAAATCTTGAGCCTCATCCCAGACCTACGGAATCAGAATCAGACTCAGGGAGTGGGGGGGGGGGGAGGAGGGGGAAGGGGAGGTGTGAGAGTGTGGTGGAGTGAGGGTGGGGTCCAGAAATCTGCATTTTAACAAACTCTAGGCAATTTCTATGCAGTTTAAATCTCTGAGGCAATAACCTTGGAGCCCATGTAGTCTGTGTTTGGGAGGTTGTGGTAGTTGTCCGGGCAGGAGGTGATGGCAGCATGAGCTTGGGTAGAGGTGATGGCTGTGGAGAGAAGTGATGAATTTCAGGAAGGTGCTAAAAAACAAAACTGAAAATTTTAAATAGTTAATTGGCTTTTTTTAAATTGTTATTTATGTCTTTTACATTTTGTATTCCCCTTGGGCAGCCCACCACCAATTCACCCGTGTTAATTGGCTTTATTAATTGATTTATGAATCAGGCAGCATTCCATCTAGCAAGTGGGAATGGGCTCCAAAGAGCTGTACATTATTTCAGGCAAGGTCACCTTTCTTTGGGGGACCAAAGGGTTTATCAGGACATCATCTCTCTAGTGTTGAGCAGGTAATTCCAGATCAACTGGTTAAGATTTTATTCCTGGGAGGGGCTGAAACTGCAATTAAGTTAGGTACGGAGTCTCAGCTTTGTGATGTGGGCTCAGCACAGGTGGCTCCATTGTGGGCCTGTTGTGTCTTCTGAGCAGCTGTTTAGGAACTAGAGGAAGCAGGACTTTAAGAGTCCATGAGAGTCCATGGCATGGAGTGGCACCTGGGTTTCTGCTTGAGCTGTTCACTTCATGGTGGCGTCATTCACAGCAGGGGAAGTCCAGAAGGAAAGAAGTAGGTTTGGGGTGAAGAGGAATATAGCAGTTGGGGGATGTTAAGTTTGCAATGTCTATGTGAAGATGTCAGGAAGCTGTTTGATACCAAAATCTTGAGCTCAGGAGAGGCCAGGCTGGAGATGCGACTCAGGGTCATGGGTAAGACTGGTGGTGACTGGGGCAACTGGTACTTGTAAGAACTGCACAATATAGGAAGAGAGAAGAAGAGTGTGGGGGGGAGAGGAGAGGAGAGAAGATCCAGCTTGGGGACCTCCTACACTTCAGGGCAGAAGAGAGTTGCCTAGGAGTAGTGGAGACGTCCCAGAAGAAGTTGGAAAGGATGCCAAGAACAAAGAGTTTGTAAAAGGTGGGGGATGGCCAATTCTGCTCCATCATGCTGAGAGGTGGCATAAAATGAGGCTTAAGTAGTGAGCACTGGGTATAGGGACATGGAGGTTTTTGGTGGCTGAGATGGAGCCTGCTAGTAGACGCCAGATGCTGAGATTGCCTCATCTCGTAGTAGACTGCAGGTCCCAGCCCCACTTGATGTCGGCGTGGCCACGAGGCTGAATTGGCCAGTAAAATGTGGGTGGGGATTAAGTGCTCCATTTCCAGACCTAAGCTATAGATACTTCCTATGGGGTCCCCTTGGAGCAGGCTCCAAGCGCTCAGAGAGCACGGCTATAAGAAGACGGTGTGTGGAACCCTGAGTGATTGCATGGAGCAGTGCCCTCCCCACCAACCTGTGCTGGACAGTAACAAAGACCAGACATAAACTTCCATTGAGTTGAGCCATTGAGATTTTAGGACTTGTCTATTCCGATGACTATTATCATTTCTCTTTATTAATACGGTGACCTTGGCAAGACCAGCTTTGGAGACTAGAGGAAGAAGAGGAAATCTAGGCTTCAGCAGCCACCAGCCAAGATCTAAACCCACATCTGACTCAGTCCATTGGTGGGCAGTGATCATGTTGTGAGCCCTTTGTGTTCATCTACAAAGAGCAGGATATGGGCATATCAGTGACTTAAACAGAGAAATTTGGAGGCCACTAAAGGAAGCAGAGACTGGGCAGTGTAGACCAGGGCGTGGTGCCATCAGGGACCCAGGCTCTTGTTACCTTCCTTCTCTGCGACCTCATGCATGGAAGCCTTTGTCCTCATGTCTGTCACCTCATCGTGGCTGCTACGCTTCAACAGGAAGAAGGGAAAGGGCAAAAAGCTCCCTTAGCTGTGTGGCGAGTGGATCAGGTACACAGCAAGTTCCAGGGCTGTCGCAATCACTCAGGAAACAGCTACAATCCAGAACCGCTGCAGGCTGCATGGAGGGGCCACCCAGAAGCTGATAGGTGGGGACGCAGAGCAACTTCCCTTCCTTCTGGCTTTCCCACTGTCCTGGAAGCTGCTCTTTCCTGTCTTCCTTGTGGCCTCCTCTCCTCTATCTGTAAATGGATGAGCCCCAGGGCTTGGTTGTGGGCCCTCTTTTCTCCATCAACACCCACTTCCTAGGTGATTTCCTCTAGTCCCGTGGTTTTAAATACTATTTATATGCCCATGATTACCCAGTGGGTGACTTTTGGGTCTTACTCTCCCCTGAACTCTGGACGCTTGTACCTGACATTTCCCTGTAGAGGCCATAAGCCTCTCCCACCCAACACCCCAGGCTCTGCACTGCAAATACCCCTCCGGGGCCTCCCATCTGGGCAGATGCCCTGAGCCAGCCCTGAACCACTGGGCATCCAGGGACTCCCACCCCACATTCTGACCCTCAGCAAATCCTGTGGTGCCCCCTCCACCTGTGCCACCTGGCCCCATCTACTCCTGCCACCCAGACCCTGCCGCAGCGGCCTCCTCACTGGCCTCCACTTCCCCTCTGTCCCCTCTTTGGCCATTTTCTTCACAGTGGCCAGAGGTGGTATTATTATTTTAAAGAATTTTATGGAAAATTTCAAACACACACGAAAGAAGAGATAAGTATAATAACCCCCATCTATTTGTTCATCACTCAGCTTTTTTTAAGTGCTCTAATGGGCTTGATTAAAAGATTCATGAGTTGGGCAGCATCCTGTCTAGTTAATTAATAGGGCACTGCCTCATCATTCTGTTTTGATAGTTAACAAAACATGCCCAACCAGAATGATGTTTTCAGATTTCATTTGATGAATTTGCCCTCCGGCTTAAAACTGAAATCCAAATTTCTTATCAACCTCATGGCTAACTTCTCCGGCCCTGTCCTCACTCCATTATACAGGCCTCTGCTGTTCTGAACATGTTCTGGTTGCCTCAGGGCCTTTGCACTGCTTTTTTTTAAGGGAGGGGGCATGTGGCTCTTCCTTCAGATCTTTGCTTGACTGGCATGTTCTCAGCCTTCAGGTATTCGCCGCCCAGGATGAACAGGTGCTAGCATTTTGTCATTATTGCTTCAGAGAACTGAAAGTAATTTCATTGCAGATGAAACTGACATTCCCTTTGACTTCCTCCCTCCTCCATCTGCTGCCTCAGGGCAGCAGCTACTACCTTGAATGGGTGGGGACCTTCGAGGTCTTGTTTTTATTTTCTTACTATAGAGAGTAGGCATGAAGAACAACACATAATATTGTTAATGGGCGTGAAAAGCTTTCTGTAAATCATTTCATTTTATAGTCACGACTCAGTAACTTTTCTTTTCCACTTAATACTGTTTTCAGTGATCTTTAATGCCTATCTATCACTCATTTTAACTACTGCTTAGTCATCCCTCACACGGGTACACCAGTTCATTTATCCATCTCCTGAGAGGAAAATAACATTGCCCCCAGTGGTCCTGCACATGTTTCTTCATTGACAAGTAGATGTTTCTGGAAGGAATGCTTTTCAAACTAGGGTTTGCCATCCATTAGGGGGTAGTGAAAACAATTTGGTCTGTTGTGAAATCGAATGACTAGAAAATAAAGAATCCCATTGCACACAGAAAGGTAATTAGTGTTGTTGGCTTCTTGTTTCAGTTTCACGTGTGTGTAATGGGCGACTTGTGCAATACTCTTCACACTGCAGCTCTCGGGCCTGAGAACCAGCCTGGAGCTGCCCGGCTGGCATGGCCCCTGTCTGAGGCTCTGCTCTCCCGGGACTCATCAACACAGGGGTATTGTCAGACTTTTTGTCTTTTTGCAAATGAGTATGAGATAGCATCTTCTGGTGGTTTTAATTTGCATTTCCCTCGATTACTAATAAGGTTGAACCTCTTTTCATGGTGATTGGCTCCTTGGGCTTCCTCTCCATGAAATGCCTTGGCCTAAGTGTTTATTGGGTCATGTGACTTTGACCGTATGTCTATATTAATAGGAATTCCTTAGATATTCTGTATTTCCTAGATGTTGATCCTGCATGGTGACACAGGTTGCAAACATTTCTCCCGGCCTGTCACTACCTTTTATCTTTGATAGTGGAGAATGCTACTCCAGATTCAGCAAGTAGGAGTCTACCTTTGACTTGGGCTGAGGCAGTGGCTGTGGGGAAGTGGGGGCAGAGGCCAGATGACTATTGGGGGTGATCAGGTGGCTGCAGACCTTCTTTGAACAACATGGTTTAATTGATCAAGTGAAGGGGCTCTGAGGAATGTTTACTTTTTTCCCTTTTAATGAAAATTGTGTATATTTAAGGTAAAATACAACTTGATGTTTCCATAGGCATAAATATTGTCACATGATCACCACAATCCAGCTACTTAGCATATCTGTCACCTCTACCCAGTTACCATTTGTGTGTGTTGAGATTAAGATCTCTCCTTGTAGGGCCAGGAAGAGCACAGGTGCAGGCTCTCTACGGAGCTGGGCAGACGGGTCAAAGGAGGAATCCTGGAGCTTGGTGGCTTTTTAGGCTTTTAATTATCTTTTGTAGTGAGGCAGCCAGGTACAGGGCAGGCTGACCACCCCCCACCGCCACGCCCCGCAAAGCTGGCAGGCCTCCTTGCCCTCAGAGAATCTACACTCTCTTGGGCTCTCAGGCGCTCTCTCCTGGTTTCTGTTGCACCCCTAATGATCCTCTGCTCACGCTCTGTTCTCTCCTGCCTCTGCTCTCCCTCTGCTGCTGCTGCTTCTCCTGCTGCTGCTCTGCCGCCTCTGTGACGCCGCCCCATAAGCCCAGTCGCTCCAGGCCCAGGTGTGCCCACTCACGCACGCCTACACCCTACTCCAGGTGCCACCATCAGGCATGCGTGTAGGCCTGCAGAGGTCTATCATTGATGGGAGGGTGGAAAAACCTGATGATTTTTTCACTTATCCTACAGTCTTCTTAGCAAATTTCAAGTGTATATGGTTAGCTCCTGTCAGCATGCTGTGTGTGACACCCCCATAACTCATTCTTCTTGTATTATGCTCACTTTGCACTCAGACTAGCAACACCCCATCTTCTCCAACCCCAGCCTCTGACAACCACCATCTTACTGTCTCTGAGCATTTCACCTTTTGGGTTCCACATTTGGGGTCATGTGGGATTTCTCTTTCTGTGTCTTGTTTATTCCCTTGGTGTAATGTCCATCTGTGTTGTTGCAAATGGCAGGATTTCTTCTCCATGAAAGGTTGAATGATTTTCCATTGCATAGATATATACCACATGTGAGAATGTAAATTAGTGCAGCCATTATGGAAAATAGAGGTTCTTTTTCCAGAGTTAACCCAAGTACCTCTCTCTGAACCCAGTGCCTCTCCAAACCGACTTTAGCTACCACATGACCCAGCAAGCCCACTTCTGGGTATAGATCCAGTGAATCAGACTGAAATCAAGATTATGGAGTGATCTGCTTTCCCAGAAACAGTGTTCACAACAGGAAGGCATGGAAACCACCTACAGACTTCCATGGATGGAGGAACATTTTCTGTAGGATGGAAGAGGCCTGTAGAGAAAAGAGCAAGTAGAGAAGCAGAGGTTGAGGATGGGGGTGCGTGGGGGTGGGGAGAATATCCCACAGAGAGGGCTAAATGAGCTAGCAGGAGACAGGTGTACCACAGGTAGGCTTGAAACAGATTAATCAATAAATGAATACCGAAAACTCTTTATTGCTGTCTTTTCACATATTGGTGATTTTTGTATCTTGCAGGTGGCTGACATTTATGCATTTTTTGGCCCATTTATCCAAATTCTTACTAAGGCAGGGAATAATGTTTTCCAATAATGGGATGGTTTGCTAACTATATATCTTCTTATATAATCCTCAAAGCATTTTTATTTATTTTGTGTTAAACATTTTAAAAATTAATTTCAAGGTAGCAATGGCCCTTCTTTATATTTGGCAGTTTTTATTTTTTTGTTTCAAAAATCTGCAAAATCTAATCTTGGGCTCCAAATGAATTACCAGTACAAGCAGTTTTGTTGAACTGAGTATTTCCTCACATTACTTTATGAATTAATAAAAATTGTGCTGGGGTTACTTCTTTTTTGCAAATTTGCACATATTTTAAAGCAATCTCACATGTAGTTTGTTTTAAAAAATTCTTGAGTCCTGGGCCTCCCTGGTGGCGCAGCGTTTAAGCGCTGCGCTGTGGAGCTGTCGGCAGCAGCAATGTGAGTTTGACACGGCCAGGAAGAGTCCCACGTGGCGCAGCAGACCTCTCCTGCCTTGCCTGCTGCTGCCCTCAGCAGTGTATTTCGATCGATCTGCCTGTTTTGCTCCCCACTCCGTCTCTGGTGAACCTTCTTGCCGCCCCATGCCTCTGGCCTGTACCCCAGATTGTATGCATGGATAAATAAATCTTCAAAAAAAAAAAATTCTTGAGTCCTTTCCAACCACAGATGCTTCACTTACCAGCCCAGCCCCCAAGCTTTGGTGTGGGGCCAGGTACTGCTGAACCCACAAACACATTTAACCCACCCCTCCCCACACTGCACCTAGCAGATTCTGTTACAGGTCAGAGAGAGGGGAACCCCAGAACCCTCAAACCTGCCCATTCTAAATAGGTTCTGCCATCCGCTGCATCAGGACAAAACATATAAGACCTTAAGTGGAAAAGAAACTTTATTTATTTATTTATTTTTCAAAAGATTTTATTTATTTATGCATACAAGCTGGGGTACAGGCCAGAGGCATGGGGCGGCGAGAGGGTTCACCAGAGAGAGTGGGGAGTAGAACAGGCAGATGGACGGAAATACACTGCTGAGGGGAGCAGCGGGCGTGGCAGGAAAGGTCTGCTGCGCCATGTGGGAATCTCCCCGGCTGGGCGTTGAACTTGCATCAGCCGCTGCCGACAGCTCCACAGCGTAGCACTTAACTGCTGCGCCACCAGGGAGGCCGGGAAAAGAAACTTTAATACAATTAGTGTGATAATACAGAAAAGACAAAGAATATAGTTTCTAAACTAAGGACCTAAAGTTACCCATCACCTCGTGGGCAAAAGTCCACCCAAATGGGATTGGCCCAAGGCAAGGCCCGAAAGCCTGCCATGAGTCTAAAACACCTTTCGGCAGGGACCCATAGAAAAGGGTCAGAAACAGCCAGACAATTTTGAAAGGAAAAGGACAAAATCAAAATCAAGATCAACGTTGCCATTGTCACCTCCCTGTGGGTCTCTCACCCACATCTGTTTCAATCAGTCCAGGCCAGTGCAGCTTCTTCACATGTCTCTCTGCTCCGTGAGCCTCTTCTGGCCCTCCATCCTGCCCTTCTCCCTTTTTCTCTGCTTTTTTTTTCTTTCTCTTCTCCAGCTTCTTATCTTTTCTGCTCAGCTCCACCCTCCCTTGGGTGGGACAGGGAACCTGGGACACTCCCCTTTCCTGAGGACCACCCTCTTACAATTCCACAAAGTACACCCAGTTTTACAGATAAAGAAACTTGGAGGGTGGGGGTGGGGGCGGGGGGATAGAGTTGCATTTCAGCGGCAGGGGTCAGTTCAAAGCCATATCTGTCCAACTCCAAAAACTTTTTCCCTAGCCAGGATAAATTCAGTCCATTTTTTTTTTAATATTTTAAGGATTTATTTATTTTATGCATACAAGCTGGGGTGTAGGCCAGAGTTGGTGGGGGGCGGTTAGAGGATTCACCAGAAACAGAGCGGGAGCAGAACAGGCAGATGGACCAAAATACACTGCTGAGGGGAGCAGTGGGCAAGGCAGGAGAGGTCTGCTGCGCCATGTGGGAAGCTCCCTGGCCAGGCATTGAACTTGCGCTGCAGCTGCCGACAGCTCCACAGCGCTCCCAACCGTTGCGCCACCAGGGAGGCCCAAACTAAGTCCGTTTTTAGTCACTTCTACATTTCAGTGACTTCAATAAAGTCACTTTTAGTGAAAGAATATAAGGTCCAGTAAGCACGAAGGCATACTTTTTTGTATTTTCTGGATTTTTTGTATTTTTTGTATACTTCTGGAAAAAGATGAAGATTTGAAAAACAGTGAAACGTTAACCTTGGAACATGTAAAGAAAAAGGAAGAATATTGGTTCTGACTCGACGCTTCGGTTTTGCCTCCAGCAACTCAAACCTGACCGACCTGCATTTGGCGAGCTCTTGGGTACACAACATTGTCACAAGGAAACTGGCCTTCCGGGCTGAGAAGAGGACAAAACAAGAGACTAAAAACTTTCCACCAATTTGCTTAGTGCGCGCAGGTGCGCCGGACCCCGCTCGCCGCCGCCGATGTCTGCTGCCCCCTCGCGCTGGCGCCGCTGTCCTGCATCCGTGGAAGCGCACACCTGAGAGCTCTGGGACCCGGTGGGGGAAGTCAGGGCGCGGCTGGAGAGGGCCGGCGAATGGCGCCCCCTGGCGTTGGGAAGCGCTGAGACCACTGATAATTAGGTTACCCCATTTAGTCTTCCCCTCTACCTTAATAGCAGGACCTCGCAGGGTGGGGAGTTATTGCCCAAGGCTACACGGTCAAGTAGCGCATCGATGCCCTAGAACCCAAGTATTGAGTAGTAAAGAGAAGGGGGTGGAGGGCTTCCTGCAGCAGTTCCTGCTGCCGTCCTGCAAAGCTAGGCACGTAGGGATCATTTATTCATTTATTAATTGGATAAATATTTATGGAGCTCCCACTATGCATCCAGCACTATTTTAGGCCTGGGGCACCTTAGTGAACAAGATTCATGGTCCTGACCTTCAAAAGTGGCTTCAAGTGAAGGGGAGGAAAGAAAGTGAGGGGGTGTATCAAGTTTCTGGCCCTGGGACTGTGAGGCTGGGGCTGCTGCTTAGAGGGAAGTCTTGAGTTGATTTCACTCTTCAGGGAAGACCTCTAACCTGTCACTAGACTTCCAGCCCTTTGGGTCCCTCTGTGGTCTGGGCAGCCACAGAGCCCAGCCTTGGGGATCAAGATGAGGGCTCTGGTGTGTGTGGGGTGGGGGCAGGCAGCTGCTCGGAGCTAAGAGGACACAAGTGTGGCATCCTTATGGGGCTTGAGAGGTGCCCTGGGGTGGGCAGTGAGACAGAGTGAGGTCTCTGTGACTCTCCAGCTCCTGCCTACACCAGAGAGTTTGGTCAACATGAGGTGGAGGATTATCAACTTAGACTTAATGACAACAGAATTTTGGGTACAGTGATGTCAGGAGATGGGGGGCAAACAAAAGAAGGGAGAAGGGAGAGGGAAAACAAACTGCAAGTCCTAGTTTGGGCTCCCACCAACTGACTCCCTCCCTCCAACCTGTTCTTCCTCCCCACCTCCATCTTGCTGGGCAGCATCACCACCCAAGTCTTCTGAGGGGGTCTCTGACCCCTGCCTTGCCTTAGTTTCTTCCTCTGTTGGAAGAAAATTCTCCACGGGTCTTTTGTGTTTCTGCACCTGAACTGACAGCTCTTTGTCCTGGTCGATCCCTCCCAGGCTTCCGTATGGACCTCCTGGAACAGACAGTGCCTCCTCTGGAGCGTCTGCCTCAAGCGCAGGCATGTTCCAACGCTATGATGATACTGTCTCTCAGCAGCAAAGGGCAGAGGGGTTTACTGCCTATTGTAGAAGAATTGGGTTTCTAAGCTCAGCGTTTCTCTTCCATAACCCTCTGGCCCTGTTTATATCACCTGGTGAGATTTGGGACTCAAGGAACCAATGCAAGCTACCTATGCTCTGGCTTTCTGCTGGTGTAGGGAGTAATAAATTATCCACATCTCTGATCTGGGAGTCTTGTGGCTTCCAAGAAACTCTGACCAGCTGCCTAGTTGCTGTGCGAATGGGGTAGTTATAGACCTTTCATAGTCCTGACAGCCCCACATTCTGCACATTTCTGGCATCTGTCCCCTTCTCACATCCCCAGCAGCACAGTCCCCAGTCCCCTTTCTCGTGTGCCTGGAGGGCTCATTGTGGGTTCCTAGCTGATCCCGCCAGGTCCCTCCCCCCACCTCTAGCTGCCTCATGCAGATGTAGGGAAAATTTTACAACCCCCTGCAGTCTCCAGTGGCCTTGCTGCTTTGACTCTCCAATGGTGCCTGTGGTTTTATGGACCATTCCATGACCTGTTTCCCTGTTGACCTTACCACTCACCTTATGCTCCTCTCCATGCCCCAGTTTAGGTCCCAGTAATAATAAATTCTTTGAATCATGCTGTTCCTTTTGCCTGCACCACCAATTGGCATCACCAATCATTTCACTTGCTTTTCTGGAAGATTCCTACCTGTCTTTCAACACTCACCTCAAGGAGGTCTTCTGCACCCTAGTGACTCCCCGTGCTACAGTGTTGGAGACATTGAGGCTGGGCTGGGAGAAGCAAGGGCAGAGGGCAGAGCGAAGGGACTTTACGAGCTCCACCCTCCAAACCCCTGCTTCTGGGGGCAGGGAGGGAGGAAGGGCAGCTGCACAGATCTGCCCTGGGCAAAGGTCACTCCCACACCAGGGACATGGCAGGTTGCCTAGGACAGTTGGGCAGATTGTATCTTGGACAAGGGTGCCTGGTCGAGGGTGTGGGTAAGGACCGGAATCATACTTCCTGCAAGCCCATGGGTGACACCCCCTCTTTCCAGTCTGCCCAGAGACGTCCTCTCTTTGCAGAGCCCTGCACTGACAGTGACCTGTCCACCAGGGGTGCTTTAGAAAGGCACCCATTTCCGAAAGGCGTGAGAGCTCCTGCCCCCCGCTAGGGCCCAGACAGGGGAGCCGCATGGGAGACGCTGTGCCCCAGGTTCTCGTCTCCAGCGCTCTCAGCCTTTGACCCCGACGCACGGCCCCGGCCACCCTCCACGGTGCACCGGCAGCCTGTGGCCCCTGAAGGCCCTGAAGGGGTTGGCTCAGCAGATTGCCCTCCTTCCCTCAGAACCTGACTTTATCCAGACGCTCAAGGCCTTCTCTCCCGCCCTCTGACCTCCGTCAGGACCCACTGGGAAGGCACTGAGATGTGACGCTAAGGTCACACCCTGTCCCTCTGCTTTGTGACTGGGGACCAGCTTTTAACAAAATGCAAGAACCTGTGGGGCAGGGGCCTGGCTGGACTCTCAGGGTTGGCAGCAGAGGCTCCTGTCAGCCTCCAAACATGGTGTCACCCGAGGGCTAGGGACAAAGATTTCAACTCGCAGTAACCTTCGCTGCTTTGGGAGTCAGTAGGGAGTGGGAGGGGACGGCACCGAACACCCTCTGTCTCACCCCTACACCTGCCTGTCCGGCTGCCAGTTGCAGGCCTCTCGGGCTCCCTCGGGCACTTGTGCCCAGCAGGCGGGAGGCCGGTGGACTTGATGTGTTTAGCAGCAGCTTCTAACCAGGAAGGGACAGGACATGGAAGACACCCCAGTGCAGGGAAGGGGCAGCAGGCAGGTAAGGGGGGGTCTCTTGTGGCAACTAGGTCCCCACGGTAACTTAGCCCCCACCCTGCGGTATCTGTGAGGTCACCCCACCTCTCCCAGCTGGAGGAGAGGAGCGAGGACCAGACATGGAGGCTGTTCCTCCGGTCAGGTCTGGCCTCTTGGGGTTTCTGCTGCTGGTAGCAAAACTCTCAGTGCTGGTGAGGAGGCCCGGGGGGCAGTGGGGCAGGGGCCACACTCCTGGTCCTTCAGAGCTGTTGACCTCCACCACCCTGTCCCCACCTGTGGAACTGTGTGACTGCCCACCTCCTGCCCGCTCCCCACCCAGGGCCCTGGGCCTTGTTTTGTGGGGGTCACTCTGGACTAAACCTCTGTCCCCTCTGTCATTTAAAGACAGGCAAATGCTAAAGACTGGGGCTACCTTTCCAAATCACAGCTCCTCAGTGGGCTGGATTATGAGAAGAGGGCCCCCTGGGGCTGCGGCTGTGGCACAGAGGGCACAGTCTGGGAGAAAGAGATGCTGTAGGATTCGAATCTTGGCTATTCTGCTCTTTAACTGTGTGATTTTGGACAGACGACTCCACCTCTCTAGCTCTGTTTCTTCTTCTGTAACCAGTCTTGTAGGAGCATGTGGGGTATGCTACGTTTCCTCTCTGATCTCAACATTATGAGCTGGGGGACTCCAGCTGGGGGACAGTTAGCTGTTCCTAACTCCGTCCTAGCTACTCTCCTACCTGGCCGCCCGGGCATCTCCCCTCCCTCAGCTCTGCTCACCCAGCCCATGGGGGTAGGGGTTGCGAGCCAACCCCAGGAGGCTACTGCCTCCCACATCCAGCCCTTAAGGCTCCAGGTGGGCTCCAGATTGGTGAATTGGTGTTGCTGGGGCTGGGGATATTGGGGCTCCGAGGAAGGGCCTTTCAGCTGTCAGCCTCAAGTGGCGCTTTCTAGTTTACAGCCTCCTCTCCACCTACTCCTCTCCCAGCGGGTGGGAGACTCATTATCCATCCTGTCACTCAAGACAGAAACCTGTGGTCCCAGGTCACTCCCTGTCCTTCAGCCCTTGAAGTAGATCAGTTATTAATCCCCCCTCTGGCCCTAGCTGTTTTTGCCCCCAGCTGCCCTTGTGACACTAAGTGGCTGGTGTGGGGAAAAGCCCAGGTTTTTGGGAAATGGGGTTCAAATCCTGAAGGATTAGAGGAGTGAGGGGGACGGTCACTCCTTTCATGACGTTGATGGTGATGATGGCGATAAACCAGCCTCCTTCAGACTGGAGTACCGTCAAGCATCATTTAAAACCAAAGGAAAGAGGGCCTCCCTGGTGGCACAAAGGGTTAAGTCTCAGCCTATGAAGCTATCTACAGCCACTGCAGCACAAGTTCGATTCCTGGTCAGGGAGTTTCCCACATGGCGCAGCAGACCTCTCCTGTCTGGCCGCTGCTCCCCTCAGCAGTGTATTTCGGTTGATCTGCCTGTTCTGCTCCCCACTCTGTCTCTGGTGAATCCTCTCAACCCCACACCTCTGGCCTATACCCAGCTTGTATGCATACAAAAATAAATCTTAAAAAAAAAAACCAACCAAAGGACAGAAACCCAAAATAATATGAAATGCCTTCTGAAGCTCCCTCATCTTAAGAATGGAGTCCTCAGACTAGGACAAAGGTCGCTCGTGAGGGAAACAGACCTGGAGAGGAGGAGGCCCCAGGAAAACCTGCCCCAGTGAGTGACGATGGCGTCAATTGTCTCTTCTTCTTCCTGCAGCTGGTCCAGAACCGGGTCCATGTCTACAATTTCCTGCTCCTGAAGATCATCCTCTTCAACCGCTGGCTGTCGGGGTTGGCCCAGGAGGCCCAGGGGCCCTGTGGATACCAGGCCCACCCTCCCCCCGGGCTCCCGGCCTGCCCTGTCGGCCGGGCTCTCCGGGCTGGGCGGATACTGATCGAGGTCCCTTTGTGGCTGCTGCTGCAGGGGCCCAGGCTGGTGTGGGCAGCTGTGCTGGGTGGTGCCAGGGCCCTGGGCCTGGCCCTGCGGCGGCCTGGTGCCTTGGGATGGCTGGGCCTGTCCGAGGCTACATGGACAGAGCTGCTTCTGTCATGTCTGCAGAGTCTGATACTGGCGGCCTTGCTGCTGCTGCTGCTGACCTGGAGGCTGTGCCAGAAGGCCCATCGCTGCAGCCTGTCCTGGCTGCCCTGCAAGGTGGGCAGTTGAGGGCAGGCATAGGACCTGGGGCTGGGTTGGGGGGGATGAGGTGGATGGAGTGGAGGCTGGCCCCCAAGCAGTGCAGCCTCTGCCTGTCTGCTTAACTGCCCAGGTCCTGTTCGAGAATCGTGTGGTACTGGAGCTGCTGGTACTGCTGAAGCGCCTGTACTGGTGGGTGGAGAGCACCACTGTGCTCACCTCCTGGTACCTGGCCTATCTTGTCACCTGGGCCACCTGCCTTGCCTCTCACCTTCTGCAGACTGCCTTTGAGCACACGGCCCAGCTGGTCCAGGATCAGGAGGCTGAGCCCCAGGAGGCCTCAGGGCCGCTGTCTGAGTCCCCACTCCCTGACCCCTCGGCCCCTGAAGCTGAGCCGGTCCTAACACTGCATGGGACTCTTGGAGAATAAATGTGTCCCATCTGCCTCTCCAGGTCTGGCCTGGCCTAGGGTCTCATTCTCCATCCCTCTTCCTTGCTGGGCTAGAGGAGTGAGTGTGTGCATGTGTGTGTATGTATGTGCATGTGGGATATGCACATGTGCATGTGTCTGTCTGTGCATGTGTGTATGTGCATGAGTGTGTGTGTGTGTGTGTGTGTGTGTGTGTGTGTGTGTGTCCCCTAGGGCTGCCTCTGGGAAGAAATCACGTTCTATGAACACCTGATAAGTGCTAGACAGCAACCGTCTCAGACACTTCACACCTATAATTTTATATAATCTCATAACAACACAGGCATCAGGTTTGAATTTTTTTCCAAATGAGAAAATTGAGCAGCCTTGGGAGGCTGAATATTCCCGAGGTCATGGGACAAGTCAAGGGAAGAACCAGCACCGAACCCTAAATTTTTTCTCCCCTAGAACTCCTTCAGCCTGGGTCCCTGCAGTCTGCCCCTGCTTCTCAGAATTGTTGGTGCCCAGGGCTTTAGGGTAGTTAGAGACTCTGGCCTCTGGGGGGTGCCAGGGCCTCACATTTCAGAGACTTAGACAATCTTTGAGTAGTTACTTCTGAGTCAGTCTGCAAGTAGCCCATCCATTCGTTTTCACGCTGAATTACTCACCTTCCCACCCATCCCATCCGTCTCCTCACCTACCTGCTACCCATCCATACATCCATCTACCCCTCCGTCCCTCCCTCCCTCACCTCAGCTTATGCATCCACCAATCTACCCATCTATCAATATTTGCCCACTCACCCACAAACCCATCCACAGACCCATCCATCCATCCTCCAGGCAGAGGGAAACCCCCAGTGTGTCGGACCCCAGCAGGACTCCTGAGGGAGTAGCTGACATGGCCGGGCAAGCGGAGGTTGCATCGGTCAGACCCAGATGCTGCCCTGAGGTGAGTGCTTCTATGAAAGGATCATCCTTTCGCAGAATCACCCCTCCCAAGTCCAAGGGTGGTGTGCATACATTAAGAGGTTCAGAGTGCTCTGTCCAACTTGCTCCTCTCTGACCCTCCACATGCTGTCCCACCTCTCTTGCCACATCCCTGGGACCCGGGCTCGAGACCTTACGTGGCTGAGTGAGCCCAGGCAGAAGGCACCAGGGCCAGGTCTGGGGCAAAGAGGTCACTGGTCCACACTGTCAAGGGAGAGAGCCTAGCTAGGGCCCTAGACCTGGGTGATGGGGTGGGGGGGAAACAGTTGGGTTTAGGACCCTGCCACCCTGAGAGTACCCAGATAGTTGGTTCCCAAAATGCTGACTGCGAGTGGTAGGTAGGTTTCGAAGAGGCCTGACCCCTACTTCCCACATGAGGGAATTTGTAAGGCACACTCCTTGTGGTTATGCCTTGGGCTAAGTGCCCGCTCACAAGACACCCTGGTGAGAGGAGCCCTCAAAGTCTGGGAGGCAGGAAAGGACTGGAAACAGAGCAGGAGTAGTTCCTTTGGGCTGGGGTGGCTGGGAAGGCTTCCTGTAGGAAGGGGCCTTTGAACTGGGCCTGAAAGAGAGGAACACACCGCAGCACAGCCGGAGCTCTCCGGATGCTCACTCCAGATCTGCCATCTCTTGGGCTTCTACTTTCACTGGACCTGGTTTCCCTTGCTGCTGTTGCTGATCTACGCCCTGGAAGGGCCCCTGGCTGGATTTGGGGGCACCTGAATGCAGCCTGGAGGTGTCCAGGGTAGGGAGGTGGGGTGGGACTGAGCAGGGGAGGCATGTGAGAGGAGTTGGGCTTCCCACCATGAGTTCAAGACCCAAGAAGGCCAGGACTGGGGAAGACACTCACTCTAGTTCCATGGCTGAGCTGTGATTTTGGATGAGACTCTGTCCCCTCTGGATCTCAGTTTCTGTGTCTGTGCTACATGGGATGATTAGGTGATCCCTGATGAGATGGCCAGCATCCGAGGGACCCCGATGTCCTGAATGCCCACACTGGGAGGCCATCTCGGCCTGGAGAGGAGCAAGACAGGATCTTTACCAAAGCCTGGCTTCCTGAAGTTTAAATCTCCAGGTCTTGAACTTAACTCTCCAAGGGTCTGGCATTGTGGGATTGGGACTTGGGAGAAATATAGGAGGGCAAAAATCTGCCCTTAGCTGCCCCTTGAACTCATCAGACTAGGAACTTAGAGGGTCAGAAAACCTTGGGTTTGACCCCTGGACCCACAATTTCCTGGATCTACAACTTCCTGGCAGTGTGATCTTGGGCAAGTTCTTTAACCCTGTGAACCTCAGATTCCCTGTGAACAGCACCCCAACACCACAATCATCACAGGGGTGTCATAGGTCTGCACGTCAGCAGTGCCTGCCCTGGGCCTGGTGCTGGGAACCTCAGTTCTCTCTCCCAGGCCTGAGCCCTCTCGGGGAGGTAGGGGCCCTGTCCTGAGGCCGAGGGTGAGGGCGGTCAATCAGTCTGTCTCAGGACTGTGAGTGTGGAGGGGCCCTGGGCTGCTGGAGGAAAACAAGTGGGGGGCGGTGGGGGGGCCACGGGCAGGGTGGGGGGAGCTGGCTGGAGGGCTGGCCAGCAGCTCCACGCAATCTGTCTGCTATGCAGTCCCGGGCCTGGCCTGTATTTATTTATGCTGAGCGTGTATTTATATCAGCCCCTTTCTCATTAATAGGGCAGGAAATGGCTGGAATTGTTACATACCTGGCGGCCCAGGGGTCCCACTCGGCCAAGACACACAGGGCCCTGGCCTCCCCGCCACAATTGCGAGGGGCCCCCTCCTCAGCCCCAGCCCGAGTCCCTGGCCTTTCACTGACCCCCTTGCGTGGCGCCCACCTCTACCTCACCTCGCCCTCAGCTCACAACCCCTGGGACGGGCTCGTTTTCAGGTCTCTCCCTGTCCCCCAGCTCCAGACTCCATGCTGACCCTGGGACAGACAGTGGAGGGGGGAGGGGGGGAGGGAAGCTGTCACAGCGAGGCTCTGAGAATGGGGAAGAGCGCAAGTGCAGGGTGAGAAATCAGGGTCCCCTGACTTGGGGGTGGGATCCTGGATTCCTGGGGAGGGGGTCTGGGCAGGGGAGGAAGAGAGGTTGAGCGTTCCCTGGGGGCTCTGCTCCCCACCCAGCTGAGCTACAGGTATACTTGGGCAGACCCTATAGCTGCTCCCCATGGGACCCCCATGGTGGGGGTCTCTGTATTTGCAACCCAACAGGGAACCAGTGGGGTGAGGGTGGTGGGACTCATTCCTGTCCTGCCTTCACAATGGCTGCAGGAGGCTTCCATGCTCAGGCCCAGCAGCCCCCTCCCCGACCTCACGCTGCACTCTGAACCCAGCCAGTATCTCTCTCCAGGCCCCAGCTTTGGGCGAGGGCCTCAGGTGGGGCTGCCAGAGCTGAGAGGCGCGGCCCCCTCCCCAGAGCACTTGCCTGACATAACCTATTAGTGCTTCTCGCCTCAGCCGGCCCCCCCAGCCAGCCTCCCCACCCAGGCCAGACAGTACAGGTCCTGCTGTCTGTCTCCGGGGCTGCTGTGCCAGAACGGGCTTGGCAGGAGCTTGCGGGATACCCAGCAGCCCCAGGGGGTGACTATGCCTGTTCACCCCTTCCCTCAACTGGGGCCCAGGGGCTGCCATACACCCAAAGGCCTCTTCTAAGCTAGGCCTCCTGGCAGCGACCCGTGGTCAGGCAGCCTGACCTCTGACCTCTGCCTGCTGCGGCCACCTGTCCCCCTGGTTGAGTGGAGAGCTGGGCCACTGCATACATGTGGGCATGAAGCCTAGAGGGCACGGCGCATTCCCAAGGTCCTGCCGTGGGCCTCATCCCTGGACTCTCAGTCGTGCTTCTCGGGACTGGGGGAAGAAGTGAGGGGCGGCAGCTGACCTTGGGCAGCTCCTGACATTGAGGAAGGGGCTGCTGGGAGACTTTTGATTGATTCCCTAGGCTGGAGGCCCCTGGGTGGTGGGAGGGGTTGCTGTAGAGGTCTCTGGCCCTCCCACACCTGGGGCAGGTGTGCTCTATGGGGACCGGAGGACCCTAACAAAAGCTTCCCGCGCCCCCAACAACAATTCAACCACCAGCCTGCAGCACCCCCAGTCGGAGACCAAGTCTGGGCCGGCTCAGGGACCTGATGTCCTTCCAGCCTTGGCTGGCCCGGCTGTGTAATTCTAGACAGAGCAGGCTTCTCTGGGAGCGGCCCATCTGTGAGAAGACGCCCCCCAGGAACTGTGGGGCACCAAGGTGGTAAGGGACTCGCATAGGGTCCAGCATATTGTGGGGGGAGTGTCAATGAATGGGAACCCCCCGCTTTACTACTTCAGCTTGGTGACTACATGTCTAGGTGGCTGGCCCCAGTCCTCTGCCTAGCTGGGTTCCTGGCCCCCACTTCTTAGGTGGGATAGCATCATCTGGAGCAGGGGGAGGTTGCATGGTGGGGCTTCTAGGGGAAGGTTGCCTCTTTCAAGATTCTTCTAGGGCTGGACTGTGTCTTGCCACCCCGGGGAACCTGAAGGTTATGCAGCCCCTCCCCGCACTGCGCAGTCAAGGATGTCTGAGTTGCCTAACGATGGGGGGCTGAGGGCGTCTGTGTGAGGGTGGGGAGAGGTCGGCAATGGCCCCCAAACACCCCATCCCTCTGAAGATACCTGGTCTGCTCTCCCTGGGGTCCTGCCTGTCCTTGTCTATGTGACCCCGGGCAGTTCCTGGGCTCTGTTCCTGCTGTGCCCTGGAACATGAGTCTTGAGCTCTACAGTTTCTGAGTTGGGGTTTTTTGTGAGCCCTGAGTCCCTCTGGGCCTCTGGGCCCCTGGGCCACTGGGCTGAGGGTTGGACTGCTAGGCAGGGAGTGATAGGAGAGGCCCCTTGGCCCAGCCCCCAAAGCCCCAGCCCCTTTAGCCCCAGCTTCCTGGGCCAAGTGCTGAAGCCGAGCCCCGCAGCCACTCCAGCTCCGACTGCACACATCTGGAGCTATGTCCCACCCCACTCCAGGCCCACATCTGGAGCCCAAAGCTGGCTCGCTGGCTCAACACAGAGCATCTGGGCCTGAAGTGCCTGCTCCCAGGTTAATGCGGCCCATCTGGACCCCTGGCTGCTGCTCCACCCCGTCTCCACAGTGGAATGCTGGCTGCACATCTGGAGGGCTGGAACCCCGAGGCGCCCTGCCGCGGTGTGTGCCCTGCTGGGTCTGGAGTCGGTGCCGCCTGGGGTTCCCTGCCCTGGGTGGGGGTCCTGCGCTCAGAGGCCTCACCCTTCCTCTCTGGCTGACACAGCTCACAGGACTTCTCCTGGGGCTGCCTTGGGAATAGCTTAGCATTGACATAATCTGGACACATGTCCCCTGCCAGGAGTGGTGACAGCTGCCACTCTGCACTAACTCACTCTGCAGTCTCCTGGCATGGCTTGAAAGAGACTCCGGGGCCCCCAGTGTTGTCCGCCTGCCCACCCCCTCGGGGGTGCCTAGACACTGCAGGAGGGGCCATCAGCTGTGGGGGACTGCTCTGGGTCCCTGTCACACGGTGTGCCTGGCTGTCATTTCCCGGGAACACTTCCTTGTCCGCCCCCTTTCTCCTCCAATATCTGTGCTTGGCAAGAAGGGGCTAGATGTCTCCCCAGAGGCCTCAGACTCAGAGATGAGAGCCTGGAGTAGCAGGTCACCCGAGGGAACGGGGGCTGGCACGTGGGAAAGCCCACCTCAGGGGCAAGGGGCTCTGGGGAGGGAGGCTTGGAGGAAACGTCCGTGCCGTGGGAACTGTCCAGCAGTGGCCGGCCTGGTCCCTCCTAGATGTCCTTATGGACCCTGCCCCGTTGACCTCCCTGGGGACCAGGACCCCAACGGGAGGCAGTGTGTGGGAGTCTGAAGCCACTGTCCTTGTGGCAATAAGCTGCCTGTCACAGAGGGATCCAAGCTGGGGGGCTTCTTGCTGCCAGGAAGACAGAAGCTGTTTTCACAAGGATCCCAAAGCCGCTTTGGACAAACTCCTAGCAGTGTGATTCTAGAGCTCTGAGATCTTGCCTTCTCCCATTCGGAGCTTCCAGTGACTTGGGGTGGTGGCCATATTCGGCACGCGGGTCGTGGAGAAGGCAGGGGAGAAGGGCACGGGGAACCAGAGGCCCCCGCAGCCTGTGCCGGGCTGAGGACTGCACTGCCTGCCTGCCCAGTATGTCCTCAGCTCTGGAACTGGCCCAGCCTCCGAGGCCTGGGGTATGAGCACAGAGCCCAGCGATCTGATCCTGTAGCCAAGCTTTATCAGAGCATCACTGGCCCCAATTGAAAGAAATCCTTTATGGCTGTAGCCTCCAGTCTGGAGGCCCCGGAGCAACAGGCAATTTAAACCACAGAGCTTCATGCCGCCTTCTGCACCTCCTTACCCTTGGAAAATTTGAGTCAACAAACATGTAAGACGAGACACAAATAAAAAATAACGAGGACTAGCATTTACTGAGTGTTCACTATGGGCTAGATAGCCATCTGAAGGCTTCGCTTTGTTAACTCCTTCGTGCCTCCCTGTGACGGAGGCGCAGTGTTGTCATGAGCCCATTTTACAGATGGGGAACCTGCTGCTTGAGGCCACTCAGCTGTTGGGTGGCAGAGATGGAATTCAGCATGGCTCCAAAGACTGTCCTCCGCCATTGCTCCCCCTGCCTCTCTGCTACCATGGTGGACGGGGGAGACAAAGAACAGAGGAGGAGATGGACAGAGGGAGGAGAGAGGGCCGGCTCAGGCCCCGGGGAGCGATGCTGTCCCGGTCTGGGAGGAGAAGCAGGGCCCGCTGAGTACAGGGGCCATCCTATCCTGTCCCTCTCAGACCTTCTGGTAAGGTGTCCAGGCATGGAAGGGCAGCCCCCAACCCCGCCTGCTGTCTTGACAAGATTTCCCAAGTCAGAGACAGATGACATTTTCTGAGTCCCCTGGCCAGGGCCAGAGCTGCTTCCTCTGGCTCTTCTAGAAGGCAGGAGTCTGGGGCTCTAAGCATCAGCCGTGGCTCTCCTGCCGCGCCTAGTCCCCTGGGGACACACCTGGCCCTGAGATGATGGCACAGTTGGGTGGTCACTGAGAGCTTCCAGGGTGGGGCTGGCCGTCTCCATGAGTTGGCATGCGTGCACGCGCTTCCCTCTGCCCTGCCTGGGGCCCCACGCAGACAGAAGGAGGGCATCTGGGCACAGTGGCATGGTCTTTGGACGGCTCTGCCAGATGTTCCTGCCCCACAGGTGCCTTCTAGCCACGTTTTCCATCACGTGGAGTCCCTGCTCATCTCATCCACGAACATGGCAGCCACCCTCAGTGAGCACTCCCTTTGTTCCAGCCTCAGAACTACACCGTGATGTGCTATCTCACTTAACCCCCATGACCTTGGCCGGAAGCTGTCAATTTCATTCCTATTTACAGATGAGGAAACCGAGGCTTCAGGAGGGTAAATCACTCATCCATGCAGCTGATAAGGAATGCAGACCTGTCTGAATCTCCTCCCTGAGCTGCTAATCCACACCTCTGCCAAGAGGGCCTTCGGGTAAGGTGTCCAGGCATGGGAGGGCTGTCCCTACCCTCCCGCCTGCTGTCTTGACAAGATTTCCCAAATCAGAGACAGATGACATTTTCTGTCATCTCCCCCCATCCCCCCAAGTGGGCTAGGGCCAGGCTTTCCAGAACCGCACCCCACTTCTGCCCCCATTCCCTAGCTGGGATGGCTTCAACTGGGCTCAGCCTGGCCTTTGGGTGCTGGCCAAAGGCCAAGGTGGAAAACAATGGAGCAAAAGGAGCGGAAACCCTTTTGGAAGTGAAGGGGGAGGCAGGCCAGTCCAGGCGAGCAGGGCTTCCTAGACAGGCTGGGTCCTGGGTTCATGAGCATGGGCGGTGATGGGGGGTCTGGGGGGCCCTGACCACACCTTCTGTGTGCATTTGAGGCACTGCCCAGGGAGACTGGGGCAGGGAGGACTGACCGAGTTCTGTCCTGTGGTCCTAGGTGTCTTGCCTCTCCCTGGGGTCCCAGCCTGAGGGGGCTCCTGGTAAGACCCAGATTAACTTGTCGCTATACTGTTATGTTTGACAAGAGGAGGAAGCTGCTGGTTCGGCCCTGACAGCATCTCCTCCACCTCTGGGCAGACAGGAATGCAGGGAGGAAGGGAAGGGGGGCCCAGGGTCCCTGCCCTGGGCTGCACAGAAGGCCTTGCTGCCCTCACAGGCTCACCAGGTGGACTTCCTCTGGCCCCTCCTGGCTGCTCACCTGGGGTGCTATCCTCTGGCATTTATTGTTATTTAGGTTTCACAAAGTGCCTTGAGTTACAGACGGGGAAGCCAGTGACTAGGGAGAAGGCAGAGCCCTTCTGTTACCACTTGCCAAGGTCCCAGTACCCAGACTACCTGGTCTAGTCCATCCTGGTCCCCACGACCAGGTCTCTCTGGGCCTCAGTGCTCTGGTCAGAAACTTGGTAGGAGGGACCCAGCCCACGTGCCCTGAATAGGAGGCTGGTTTTCAATGTGATGTTGGAAAACCTGTGATCCTGCAGCCTTGCTCAGGGTCTGGCCCACTCAGGGCCCTCACCCTGACCCACAGATGGGAGGGTCCAACTCTGGTCTAGGTATCCAGACCGGAATTTCTGGAACCAGTATGGAGTTCCTGGATGTGACTCTGGCTGGGTGCTGTCAGCTCTCTGAGGGACACCATGGCTGGGGGCTCTGCCTTGAGTTCCTCTTATTCCCTAACCCAATAGCCCCTGACCTCAGGGTGGGCACTTCTTGCCCTCTCAGTGTTGCCATCCTGTGGGTCTTGCTGCTGGGCCATAATGGGCACTGTTTTCTAGCCCTGGGAGGGGCTTTCACCATTCAACTCTGGGGAAAGCAACAATCGCCAACACATGCTCAGGGCTGTGGGTGCCTGTCGGCCTCCGAGGTCTGCCTGGGGGCCCAGCTCCCCTCTGGTTCCTTGCTTTCACTGAGCTTCGGAAGTGAGGGACTTGGGCCATTCTCTCACTCCACACCCTAGTGGATGCCTTCTTGGTGCCAGGCCCTGGGCTAGGATTAGAGGGTCTTGCTTGGGGTGGGTCCTGGTTGTGCTTGGGGTGGACAGGTTTGGTGACTTACATTACTCACTTCTGATCTCTGCCTCAGTTTCCCCCCTGAAGAATGGGTTGGCCTTGTTAATGGAGCTTGCTAGCTCTTGCTTGGATTGAAACCCACCTGCCACCCTTTGCCTCCAGGCCCACCACCTTCTCTTACTCCTGATAACTAAAATACCGAGGAAAGACCCCCAAACCAACATAACCACGACCATGGGTTCAGTCAGGCGTGAGGCCCAAAGTGAGAGTCAGGTGGCCATCCCAGGACACGGGCCGAGCATGTACCCGGCCTTCTCAGAAGAAGCCCAACTGCCCCACCCCCCGCAGATGCCTGTTAAGAATGTGGAAGTCCCCAGCCACACACCTGATGGGGACCCATGGCCCTGAATTGTGGTTCAGACTCAATTACCAACCAATTTAGGCAGAGTTTCCATTTGGTGGTTTTCACCTTCATAAGCCCTACCCCTCCCCTCCTGGGGCGGGGCGGGGGGCGGATACTCTTCATTTGTATCCCAGGGCTGCATTTCCTGGTTTTCAAATGATTTCTCCAAAATTGCCTCTCCATCTGATTTTTGGTAACACTCCCAAGGCCACGGCACTCCCCCACCTGCTCCCGGGCTGTGCCTGTGGCGGTGCCCCCGGCCCCGGCGGGCCTGTCTCTAAGAGGGAGAAGGGTCTTTCCCGCCTGGTCCTTTGCTCAAGACCAAGCTGCAGGGAGCTTGTCAGGCAGCAAATTCTCCCAGACAAACCAGGCCAGTAAACAAACAGGCGACCAAAACAACAAGGGAAGATTACGAAACCCAGATTCAGGGAAAGAGGCCACTCAAGCCTCTCTCCAGGACAGGGGGCGGCAAAATTGGGCCAGGCTTGTGGGTCAGAGCCTGCCTGGCCTGGACTATTTTTGTACTGTCTGGGGGAGGGGGGCTGATGAAATCCCAGCTGCATTTCACCAAAACACTTTCCCCTTAAGCCCGGGCTCCATGTGGTTCAAATTCATTGTCACTTAACTCATCACTCAAGGCTCCGAGCCGCACCCCTCCCCCCCCCCAAAGACAAAAACACAGAGTCTCTGGCAGGAGGGCGAGGTGGGCGTGAGGGGCTGGGACAAGCAGGCTGGCTGCCTTGACCTTAGCTGTCCCCGGCTGCCTGTCCCTCCATCTTCCCTGCTCCTTCTTTCTCGGCCTCAGTTTCCTCAAAGGTAGTAAGATGGGGCGGGTCTCAGTGCAGGCCCCACTGGGCTCAAGTTGAGGGCTCTAGCGTCACTGACTCTTTCCCTTCCACCCCTCACTGCTGGAAACAGAAGCTGATGTGCCCCTATGGCCTGTGTGCAGGAATGCCCGGAGGTGACCCGGGCAGGTCACGTGCGGACGCGCCTGTGCCAATGAGCAAGGAGAAGCCAATCTGCTTTTACACTTGTGGCTTTTCACAACGTTTGTTGGCTTGCACCTGAGGTTCTTCACCTCTGGGCTGTGTTGGGGTTGGCGAGGGCAAAATCAGAGCGGATGGGAAGGGCTTCTGGGAGTGGGGGCGTGTGGAGGGCAGTTCATTCTTTATCAGACTTCTGCCTTCACAAACTATGCGCTGACCCCGCGGCTTCCTGAGCCGGTGGCCACGGCTGCTGGTGCGTTTGGTGGTGGCCCCCGGCCTCTCTCAGCCACACCGCACCGGTCCCTGGAGCCCATACTTGAGCCAACACCAGGCCAGCGTTTCTCAGGAGGTGCCCGCCTGCCACCCTGTTCCATTTCGGGGGTGTCTCTCTCCCCCGAGACTGTAGGGCAGGGCGGGGCTGGCCCACTGCTGGCTCCCCAGTGCCCAGCACAGGGCTTGGCACAGAAACCAAGTACAGCAAATGCTTGTTGAATGAATTAATACATTTCTCAAATCACATCAAAGTACAGTTTTCATTATCTTTAGGCCAGATTAACCCAGAGCTGTGGCAGCTCTCCAGACAAATATTGACAACCTGACTTTCGCATGGTCCACGGTCAGGGACAGAGCTTGTTTCTGATACCGGCTGGAAGGAAACATCAGGCTCTAGAGAAAGGTGATCCCTGAGTTCCCCTCTCACCCACGTTGGGGATGCCTCTGCCCCCTTTTGCTATGGTGACCCCCTCTGCTGGGCTGCCTCTCCAGCTTCTCTCCCTGCTGCCCAGACTGAGGGGGCTGCAGGGTGGAGCTGTAGGAGCGCGCTTTCCTGGGCAGGGTCAGGCAGTTCCTGAAGCAGCCAGAGTTGTTTGGGTGCAAACATTTCCCTGTATTGTCCGACTCCAGAAGGCGGCCAAGAGTGAGGCAGGAGGGGGGAGCTGTGGTAGGACTTTTTTCTCCTCCACCCCAAAGAGGACAGTACATCAAGGCACACGGGCGGGGGTTGGGAGGGCATCTCAAGTCCTGGGGGGTGCAGAGGAACCTGGAGAAGACAGAATGGAGAGCCAAGTTGGGGGGCACTGGGGATCAGGTGGACACAGGAATTCGTTTTGGGCTGGCCAAAGGAGACGCTGTCTCTCCCCTGCCCGTTGGGCACACCAGTCTGCCTGCAGCTCTTTCTCCCTGAGGCGCAGGCTGCTGACCTCCCCTCTCCACTAAGCCTGCCCCTCCTCTGAGGGTTCTGCCCGGTGACACGTTTTTTGGGGACCTTGTTTCTAGAGATGGGGTGTCCATGTTGAGCCCCTAGGGGCCTCCAGACTAGCTGTTTCTCTGCCTCGGGGCCTTTTAACAGTACACTCCCCCAACTTCTGCTTTTCCTTCCTGGGGCTCTGGAAAGAAGCTCTCTGTGTCAAGATGGCAGTGGATGTGTTTTCTAGGTGATGTTCCTTGGAATGTTGTTTGGGAGGGAAATGAAGTTTCTGAATCTGATAAACCAGAGACACACTGAATTCAACAAAACCAGACAGGCGTCTCTCTTCTAGGACCCCTCAGAGCCTTTGGTTGTTAATAGGGATTTAGATCTTCTCAGATGGGGTGCTGGTGTGCAGTGTTCCCAGTCGTGGTTGCTCTCACTGTTACGTTTTTCTGTAGAATCTCTTTTAGGACAAGCAGGGAGTACTTCAGATCATGCAGACTTAGAGGACACCTCACTGGACTTGAAATGTCAACTTATCTAGCACAGATAGCAGCTATGGGAGAAGATGATTCTCTTTTTCTGCCCAGTGGGAAATCATCCTTCCAATTTTGGGTGAAGTTGTCAACCTAGTATGGAGAGCTGGACATATAAATTGTCCTCTTTTCCTCCTCCCTGAAGGGAGATGAACCAGCAAGTGGGAAGACAAGGAGATTGCCCAGATCTCTAATTTATTCTGATAATATGAGGTCAATATTGAGGTCACGATCAGGTCAATGGTGGCCAAGATTGGGCAAGACCTAGGCAGCTGGAAAGTTTGGGAGACTTTACTCATCAAGTTGCTCTGAGGTTCAAGAAAGAGCAATCCTAGCTTCAGGAGAGCTCTGACTCCAAGGCCACCTTTTGGAATTCATTATCAAGACTGAAACATACAAAGTTTGTACCCTGAGTCCCTTGTCCCCTCCCCATTGTTGAGTCCCTGGGCTCTACTGCAGGCTCAGCTCTGCCCCAAACATGGGGGCCCATCCTGACCTCAGTTAGGGGATTTCTAAAGGAGCCAAGTTCAATGTTCAGGTGATAAGCATCCGCTCTTGTGTCCTACTTCTAATAATGGAGTCTGGTTTTGCTCCCAGAGCCCCACTTGTGAGATCTTCCCGAGCATAAGAGCTACCCTGAACCCCTTACTTGCCCCTGGACTTCCCTAGCTCTGCCCTCCTACCTGATTCCTTGGCCCCAGACTTGTGTTGTTACATCCCATTGGCCTGCTGGGCCCCCTTATTCTGTAATGGTGGCTGGCCCTCTTTGGGTCTGCCTGGGCCTCCAGCCCAACTCACTGCTCTGGCTCCTTACGGGTAGGTCTTTCTGAGAGGCTGCTCCTTCTCAGAGAGGGGGTGTCTTGTCCTCCCCTATTATGGTCTGTAGCTCTCAACTATTCACTGTCCCTGTGGCTTGGGCACCAGATAGCCCAAAGGAACCATTTCACTCAAGCCTGGGGATAAGACCAGGTTTCTAGACACTCATTGACTCGCTTACCCATTCATGCAATTACTTCTTATTTCTATCAACATTTCTGCTGGTGACCATGGTCATAAATCTAAATGAGCAGTTCTTGAGTGTGCTGGATCAGTTCCTAGAGGACTTGCTGAAAGAGATTGCTGATTTAGTAGATTTGGGGTAGAGTCTGATAATTTGCATTATTAACAACTTTCTAGTTAATGTTGATGCTATTGGTCTGGGGACCATACTTTGAGAGAGCAAGTTGAACACATTATGAGCTATTACACCCACATGTGGACTGGCTTATCAGGCCATTGAAACCAGAAGCTTCCTCCCACAGGGGAGGTCTGGACAGAGTAAGGCATACGGAGGGGCCTGGTCCTCAGTGGGAGAGGGAAGATGTTGCCAAGAGACAGGGGTCCACAGAGCTGGCTGGAGCTTGGGGGAACAAGCTTTGTCTTTTTCATAGGCTGGGCTGTGCCCCAGACATCAGAGTCTGGGATGGGGAAGACAGACAGGCCTTGGGGAGTCTGGGGCCATGCTAAGCAGAGACTAGGTTGGGCGGCAGGCCCAGTGCACCTGACCCACGGGGGCCAGGAACAATGGTTGGGCTGGCGTTGCCTGGCCTGCTGCTTCGGCACATCTCTGTTTTCCTTCCCAGCTCCGATCTTCCTGAGCCTCCTCGCTCGCTCCCTCTCAGGCGGGCCCATCCTGTCGGCTGGCCCCTGGACAGCACATTCCTTCGTGCTGATCTCTTCCCGGCGGCGGCAAATGCACGTTTTCACAGTGAGGCAGCCAGGGACCTGGGCAATGCAGAAGAAGGGCTCGGGCATGCATCCCTGGGGCCCTGGCCCCACATGCAGAGACCAGAGGCACCTGGGCAGAGGCAGGAGCACCCCCTTGGGCTTCGGTTCTCCAGTACCCCTCCAGCTCTGAGAACTTGGACTGCTTTTTCCCCAACTCTGTGTCTCGTGCTATCAGGTGAGGCCCAGAGGCTGGGGGTCCAGCTTGTCTCAGCCCCACCCCCAGTCCTGTACCCTAGCCCCAAGCAGGTCACGTCTGCTGCACGCTCTGCTGAGCATGGCCTGGGCCAGCTGGCCCTCCACAGGGGCTGCTCTTCATCGAGGAGCTCAGTGCCTGGACTTGGTCCCTTCCGGGCCTTCCCCTGGGTGAGGCCACCTGTCCTGTGTGGGGAGGCACGACAGTCCTGTCCCAGTCCTCCTTTTGTCCTACCAGGGTGACCTTGAATTTAGACAGGTGGGCTGTGAACTTAGACAGAGCTGTGAACTTCCCTACTCACCCCTACCTGCCACCTTGAGGGGCCCATAAACCTGAGGTCAGGGTGGGTGGCACTGACCAGCGTAACAAAACATGTCCGTGGTCTGTACTGATTCTCCCTTCCCCATTCCAGCCAGGGTGGCCCCGTGTTCAGAGTGACCCGTTGTATCACCCGGTAGCCGAGGGGCTGGGGCTCATGACTCGGTGTCCGCAGAGGCTTTCCTGGGTTGTTTATGCTGGGGCAGGGTTCTGCCTTGGGATCAGGTACCAGGTTTAATCTGGGGTCAGGCCAAGATCAAGATTAGGACTGGGATTAGGGTCAGAGCTCAGTCTCAGCTGGGCTCAGGTTCAGCCTGAATTTCAGGCGGACTTCAGTCTTGGGGTGCAGGGTTGCTGTTCAGTTTGGTGTCAGGCTCTGACTGGGTCTGGCTGAGTACTCAGCATGTCCTGTTTCGGGACCCTTGTGTAGCACTGGGGGGAACAGCATGAGTTAAAGCCCTCTCCACGGCCCACCTCACCCCAAGCAGCTGGTCCCTGACTCCTAAAGCTCACAAGAGGCTGGGGCTGGGTGGGGGATGGAAAGGGGTCTTCAGTCTTGTTCTCGCTTTTGCAAAATGTGTCCTGCTGCCTGTGGAGGGACGGGGGACACAGGCTGTACCTGATAGCACCTCTGCCTTCCTAGGGCCTCAATTTCCCCATCTGAGAAGTTCCATGTTCAGGAGTTGGGCTACAAAGACGTGGGCTGGCAGCCTGGGCTGCTGCATCCAGAGGGTCGGAGCAGGGAGCAGGGGAGGCGCCTGCAAGAGCTCTGGCCTAGACCAAGAACGCCTTTGGGCAGGGGGACGATGGAGGAGCAGGCAGGACAGGCCCTCCTGGAAGCCACTAGATGAGGTGCCAGGGCGGCACTGTCCCTTGGTGGCTGATGGTGTCGCCATTGTAGTCAAAGGGCCTCCTTCCCCGGCGTGGAACCTCCCAGACTGCATGGGGCATGGCTGCAAAGCCAGAGCTCAGACATGGGGCAGGTGAGAGGTTACAATTCTGGCACTGGACCCCAGATGTCCCCAGCCCCTGTCCAGTAACTGATCCCTGCCCTGCTCATCAGCAGGGCCCCTAAACAACCCTGACAAGGGCTTTGCACTTGGGAGGGCGGGTCCAGGGAATGGGTGCTGTGCTTGGCCTCTGGTCCTCCTCTCCATCTCTCAGCTCAGCCCCCTAATCCGGCCTCCTCCTGTCAAAGCCACAGACACAAAAGAGAAACCCCGATTGACGTCAGGCGAAGCGCCCACAGGGCCTCTGTCTCTCCCAGAAATTTGGCTCTGGTGCCCAGTGTCAGATGTCTGTGGTTTTTGAAAGGTGAAAATGGCCCATGGCGCTGCTTCTGTGTCTCCACCAAAACCTGGCAAGATGGGTGGATTGCAGGGAAGGTGGCGCTGGGATCTTGGTCCTAGTTTAGAGATACTGTTTTGCTGAGCCTCTCCCCTCACTCCAAGCCCTCTTTCCACTACCCTGCCTCCCTGGCCACTTGCAGACCCCCTACCTCCATAGCTCCTGTACCATGCCCTCCTGCCCCTTCCCCCCATCTCCTCTCTACCCACCAAGGCCTTGATCTTCTGCGTCCTCCCTCATGCTGGTGTCTACTGCCCAGTCCCCGTGGGTCTTCATGGCTCATGGATCTCTGGGCACCCCCCTACCCATCCACCCAAAGCTCCAGACCCTATCTTTTTTTTTTTTTTTTTTTA